>OZ002732.1:18093151-18204059 GCA_963924305.1 Polygonum maritimum | reverse complement strand
TGTTGAAACAAATTTAGAAATTGCCTATATATACATATTTTAGATGTGTATATACGTATGTATGTCAGCTATATACAAAGTTTATAATACAATACGCAAATATGTTCTTATTCATTCTAAGAAATAATGTATACGCAATGTTATGAATCAATACATATTCATTTAAATTAGATTTTTATTGGCTTTGTAAAAATGTATAATAGTTATACACATAAAATAGATGTATACGTACAAAAATTCAAACGTGCTATACATCCATTGATACTGCATTTGTACACATGTAATTCACTAAAATAGTACATGCATTTGAACATTGTATCCAAGAGTTATACTGCCATTTGATCTAATATCCACAAACTAAATACATGGACTTTGGCTTGTCAGATTCTACATCTTTATCCATTTCTCCTTGTGTACGTGTACGCAATCCCGAGGTTGACAAAAAATTAAAGCAAGAGCACATAGAAATATGATACGTATATAACTTTTATATTTAATGTATATGTATATGTAATATCGTGTATGTAATGTAACATAAATTGTATATGCATACAGAGGTCATATATGGACATAGATTCAAATTTTGCATCTATATACACACACTACAATATTGATATTAAGAACATGTATATAACATACTATAAAAGGCAAAATACATCCATAAGTTCCTGAATTTGTACATTTTTGTCAGTCAGGTTCTCATACTTTGAAATGTTCAAATAAGCCCTTGGACTTACATTTTGGAAAATTCCTCTTAGTACCATCGAAGTTTTGACAAATCCCTTTGGTGTCCTACGAAAAAACGTTTTCCTTTTGATACCTCCGTAGTTTACAAATATTCCTTTTCGTGCCCAAAAGTGTATATAAATCAATTTTCCATCCAACTAACAAACATATAAGAAAGAGGCAAATATTGTGATACGAATTTTGGTCCGATCTTCCAACACTCGACACAAACAACCAAGAATGAGATGCAAAGAAGTTAGATCTAGGTGACAAAAACAAAATCAACAAGAAACAAGAAAAACAACAAGAAGTATAAAGGATAAGAAGAAGATTTAATTGAAACAATGGAGAAACCCTTGTTTAGTTATAACAAGAACCAATCGAAATGATCAAGAGACCCATATTAATACAATCCCACACAATCAATGACGGATCCTTGAAGCACAAGAAGGATGCATTGTGAATTCCTACGAACACCAAACCTACATGAGGTCGACATAACGTAAGGGCAAACCAAGCCAAACTCAAGACCGATCCCTCATCTAGGGCACTCGGCTCCTCCCTAGGAGAACTCTTCTCAAGGAAACAATCTGAATTTTCAAAGCCAAAAACTTGTTAGGAATAAAGCTAACCTAAGCTATTTATATGTCTTAAATGAACTAAAAAGAAATAACTAAAAGACCCAAACACATTGGCCCAAAATAAGCCTAAAAACACTTAAACTTGAGGATGATGCAAATGAGTTTGATTCCATGTATATTTCTTCATCATTCTCTCCTTCTTAGGAAAGATTCGTCCTCGAATCTTGAGTGTCCTCTACATCATCATGTTTTTGGATGAAGTCATTTGATCCAAAATAGTCTTTAAGCTCATCATGGTCCATGTTAGAGCATGTAGAATATGAAGAACCCATAGCAATCACTATCAAGACTTTGCAATGTTAGATAATTGAAACGCTCACAAGTATTTCACTCATGTGTTTACACTCCATTTCTGAAGTTATTATGCCCCCTTTTGATTACAAGTGTCTTGGCATGGACTGAATTCAAGACAAGGATGAAAGTTGGAAATTTGACACAAGACTCAAGTACAAACACAATTCAAGATTAGATGCAAACAAAGGAATTATGACAATCCTAAGAGATTCTATAAAGTGCATCTCTTTGATTCAAGCCAAGTTATGTGTGCCTCAATTATGATTTCAAGGAAAGGATAAAGGTGTGATTGGAATAGTGTGGGAGGGGTTGGAATAGTGTGAGAGCGGTTGGAATAGTGTGGGAGTGGTTGAGAGGGGTTAGAATAGTGTGGGAGTGGTTAGAATAGTGTTGAGAGTGGTTGAGATGAGATGGGATGAGTATAGGCTAAGTGAGAGCGGTTAAAATGAGATGATATGGGTATGGGCTAAGTGAGAGTGGTTGAGGGAGTAGGTGGATGTGGTTGAAATGAAATGTCTTAGAGTTGTTGGAATATTGTTTGAAGAAAAGTGGCCATGATTTGAGGAAGGGAAATAGAGTTGATTGTCTTCTTTGCGCTATGGCTTGCTTGCTCTCTATTTCCTAGATACAAATGGACGGTGGTGGTTAGAAGGTGGCGGATGTGGCTGGATAATGAGATGTTTGGTAGTGGTGTTAATGGAGATGAAATCACAATCTAAATAGGTACACAACACAAGACTCAAATCAATAAGAATGGTGAGAATGCAATACCAAAGGCCAAGGGATGTACTTGGCCGACTCCTTCTTTTGTGTTTTTTTTCTTTTTATGGACTTCAATGGCTGAGATGAAAGGTTGGTGTTGGTAAACCTGGCTGCTCTGATACCACTTTGATACGGATTATGGCCCGATTTTCCAACACTCGAAACAAACGAGCAAGAACAAAATGCATTGAAGTACGATCTAGGTGGGAAATGAAGTCACAAGAACAAAATCAGCAAGAAACAAGAAAAAACAACAAGAAGTATAAAGGATAAGAAGAATAACCAATTGAAACAATGGAGAAACCCTTGTTTAGTTATAACAAGAACCAATCCAAATGATCAAGAGACCCATCTTAATGTAATCCCACACAATCAAGGACGAATCTTTGAAGCACGAGAAGGATGCATTGTGAATGCCTACGAACACCAAACCTATACGAGGTCGACATAACGTAAGGGCAAACCAAGCCATCCATACTCAAGATCGATCCCTCGTCTAGGGCACTCGGCTCCTCCCCAGGAGAACTCTTCTCAAGATAACAATATGATTTTTCAAAGCCAAAAACTTGCTAGAAATAAAACTAACCTAAACAATTTATATGCCTTAAATGAACTAAAAAGAAATAACTAAAAGGCCCAAACACACTGGCCCAAAATAAGCCCAAAAACACTTAAACTTGAGGATAGTGCAAATGAGTTTGACTCCATGTATATTTCTTCATCATATTGCCTTTTTGTGAGTCTTTATTTAATTCCACATTAGATTAAAAAGAGACGAGTATTGACCTAAACGCACAATTACAAACGTGAGCTGAATGCGATTAGCCAAAAGTGCTTAAGAGAAGGGAAAATATAAAGTTTAGGGGTATATTTGAACATTTCAAAATATATGGCTTCACACTTGTTGTCCTTTTCATGATGATCGTCCCTAGACAAAAACCTGAAATCAACATTTATTTGGACAACTTATTAGAAAAATTGAGTTTGTCATTATCAAAACTATCAAAGGAAATCGTTGATCCGGTATTAATGACTAACGTACCTAATACCGTCCCAACAATATGACTAAGAAGAATCAAACAACTTAATGAATCGATGAATCCGGATGCATCGATGAATCAAACCGAATTTCTAATTCACGGCCGAATCGATCAATCTGGATGCAAGGACGACAAATCTGTAATAAGCAAGAACCGAACGACTAAGAAGAATCGGATCAAAATTATGCTCAAATTTCGTCGGTGTTGAAAGGGTTAAACTTGAACAAATAAATTTGTATTCAAGACCCCACCGAGTATAGTGAAGTCAGGATCGTCCACGAGAATTAGTAGAATCTAAAATCTAGCAATCAATCCTAACAAAACAAGCAAAAAGAGCATAAAAACACAAGCCTTGAATAGGTCGGACTCGACCTTGTCAGGGTTGGCACCGACCACGACTTCACCTTCACGAATCACACAAAACCAGAAAACAAAGGAGGTCGGATAAGACCTTAGGGAGGTTGGCTTCTACCTTTGTTGGGTACGAAAAAGCTTCGGAATTCAATGGAAAAGACATCTAGGACCAAGGATCCACCACAACACAATCATGCATGCAAACAACAATCAATGACCAACCAACCAATAATCTCAAGGATGACTTTCGCCACAAATTAACAAGTCAAAATCTCAACTTTTATAAAGATGGAAACTTGCAATCCTACTTGTTATCTAAAGTTTTTAACTTTCGCTTTAAACCCAAATAGTTATTCAAATTCATAATCTAATCTTTCAATTCAACTGCAAACAAGAACATGCCTCAACTTTCATCAAGGAATCAAGAACAACAAGTTGGATAAAAGGATAGAGATTAAAAGGTTAAGTTTTGATCAAAGATTCAAGCTTTAACATCCATAATCGTGTTGGGTTTCACCCCAACCCTAGAAAAGGAGACCCACCCTAACCCTAGAAAAGGAGACTACTCACACTTCATCATGCATTCAATCATCAAAGAAGAAGAAGAAAACATGATTCAAACAAACAACTTGAATTGAAAAGAGAATCCAACTTACAGTACTTAAGCAAATCCACAAATTTCTCCTAACAATCTTCCAAGTCTCTCTCAAATTGTCTAGAGCTTGGATAATATGAAGCATAGTAATGTAATAATCCTAGAAAAGGGCACACTAAGGCCCTTTATATAGAGGAATACATGTTCTTAAAAGGAAAGTACAATCTATCTTGGAAACCCATAAATAAGACACCCTAAAATTAATTCTTAGGCCGCAAGTTTTCCGCTCGGTCAACCCAGGGGAGGTCGGATACGACTTAAGGTTAGTCGGATACAACCTTTAATCGACTTCGATTTGTTTTTATCTTGGCTCAAAACTTGCTCCAAAGCTCGACCTTCTTTCGGTGTTTCCTCATTGATGTTTCTTGGTCCCTTTAGACTTCTTGTAACTCCTTTTAAGACATCTTAGACTTGCAATCCCATCTTTTGGATCATCAGCAAACTCCAACACTTCACTTGACTTCACACTTGAACACTTGAAAACCGCTACGAACCACCACAAACACCACCTCCTAGAATACAAGGAAAAGCCTAGAAAACTCCTCTTCAACGCCCCAAGTACCTACAAGACACAAAAGCAAACACAAACGACTCCAACTCTCGAAAGAGAGTTGAAATCATATACAAAACCACAATAATCTACTAGAAAAGACACAAACTACCTAGAAAACAACCTATAAAAATCAACTAAAAAGCATGACATCAGTCGAAAATAGAAGACCATGTGTAGTAGTACCTACCTAAAATTTGATTTATTCTTGAGCGATGGTCGGATGAAAGATGGATCTTAGCAGAGTAAAACGAAGTATGGTTGAAAAATATTAACAAACCTAGTTGATTCGTGAAGTACAACGGAGAGCGATAGTCGGAGCTTGGTGGGTGTTGTCGAGAATAAACCGAAGCACCAACGACAGAATATTGACATCGATGGGTAAGAGTGCAGAATGAGATCGTCGGGGAGTAAGCGTTTGAATGTTGAATTACAAGATGTGAGACCTTTGGTTGGAATTTTGGGATGTTGAGCTTTGATAATGGAGGAGAAAAGAGGAGAAAGTGGCAGCCATAGAGTTTTGATTTGGGAGATCAAATCAAAGTTTGGGTTATTTTGTAACCAAGAGGATTTTGCTTTTGGTTTGTTTTTTTTATCAACTTACACAAAATCTCCCTCTTTCCTACTCCCTCCGTCCTGATATATTTGTCTCATGACACTATTCCCGCATAGATTAAGGAAAGAAAAAAGTTTGTTTTGTGTAAGAAAAGGTTGATGGGTGAAAGGAAGAAAGATAAGTAAAGAAAGAAAGAGATAAAGTGTGAGTGTAAAAAAGTTGATGGTGTAAAACATTGATAGATGAAAGGATGAAAGAGAAAAAAAATGATGAAAAGGTAGATAGGTAGAGTAAAAAGTGATAAAGTGTGGTTGTTAAAAGTGAAAAGTAGTTGATAAAAAGGAAAGAATGGATGGTACGACAAACATTTCGGGATTAAAAAAACAAGATGAGACAGACATTAAGGGACAGAGGGAGTATAATTTCTCACATCCGTTTTGAACAATGTGGCCTACAAATCATGTTCAATCTCAACCCTATATTTTCTTTAAATCTCATGGTCCAAAATTGCACATTGGTTCTCTATTATTTAAATGTTCTCTATAGAACTTAATATTATATACAGATGCATTGCATAAACACTCACAACCCTCTTACATGTACTCTTCCTTATCTCTTACTTTCTTGAGCTCAATACCAATTCTCACTAGTCGAAAAATGTCTACTACAAATAGCTCGGAATTAGACAATGAGCTAGATGTCTCATAGAATCAGTATCAAGCGCATTACGAACAACTTCAAGCCGCTCTTCTACACCGCATAGGAGTTGCATGGACAACTACAAGAGGTTCGAGAACTTGATGAACTCGAAGATACATTAAAAGAGAAAGGGAAGAAAGCCATGCAAGACTATATGCTGATTACTTCAACGATACACCAACATACATGAATGAGCAATTTCAAAGAAGGTTGCATATGCATAGACCTATCTTTATGCGAATTGTTAATACACTATCAACCGAGATGTATGTTGCACTTATAATAGGGATGAAATGCAACCGGTAGGCTTAGGTTGACTGCACTATAGAAATGAACCGTTGTCATATCGGCATATGGAGTTGCTACAAATGCATGTGATGAATATGTTCGTATTGGGACTGAAATTACAAGACAATGCATGTACCAATTTGTCGATGGAATAATTAATATATTCGACGAAGAGTACATTCGACGACCAAACGCTAATGACATTGGACGTCTACTCAATGTAGGGGAGTATAGAGGATTTTCTGGCATGTTGAGCAACATTGATTAGATGCATTAGAGGTGGACGAATTGTTCAATGGTATGGAGATGGATGTATGGTTATGGAGATCATTGTAATAACCCTGTTTTTCGAGAAGGTTATTATAGTAATTTCTCTTAACAATTTTTTTCCCCTCTCAAATAGAAGTATTGGCATTATTTATTAAAAAGGAATTTAATAAGAACCGATAATGCCGTGATGATACTTTTAACCCATATCAATAGGACCTATTAACCTATGCTAAAGAAAGTGTTCAAAGCATTAAGATAAAACTATATGAAACATCATTTGAAGATAAAACTAATAAACTATATTAAATTAAAATTGTATACTAAGATAATAAAATGGTATGTGAGCTTTCAGTAAAGGAGAGTATATTTATGTTTGGATCTTAGAAAATATAATAAAAGAATACAATAATATAATTTTAAAAGATATTTTATTAAAAAGAAAGAAAGAACCTGTGTAAATGAAAATAAAATAATGAATGAAATGTATAACCATACTTACATTCATATGTAAGGAAAAGGAGCTAAAGCATCTAAAATAACAATTTGTTTACGGATTAATTATAATGAAAAAGGGCATATTTATCACAATCTAAAAGATTTGAGCCAATTTCGTAAATAACATTAAAATGGGGGGTTAGCAGCCACGATCCTTCTATGTTCTTCTTCTTCCCTTCTTCAACACCATATCTCCATCCAATTGTACCCAAAATCATTCCCAAAATCGGGGCTTATCATTCAAGGAAAGGTGAATATCGCATCCTAATTGTTCCCATTCGTATTCCCTTATACTATCCATGCCCAAATTAATCAAGATCTCATACCTATTTCAAACGAAACCCTAGAATAGCGCCCCCGATTCGGAGCCCAATATCTCCCAAAATCTTAAGCGGAATTCGGAATGGAAAGCACCCCTAGAACCCTCTCGTGCCCCTCTATAAAAGCCCTCTAACCCCATTCCACAACCATCTCATCTAGTTGCCCGAAAATCCCAAACAAAGTTACCAAACTCTTCAGCGAAAGCTGAGCCCGACGCCCACTTCGCGAACCAATATCTCGGCCGTCCGTCCACCAATCTCGACGCCGTCACCGCCTGAGTACTCCTTGCACCACCCACTTAAAACTGTTGCATAGCCCGCGTTGAACCGTAGCCGGACCACCGAGAACGATCCGTCCGAAAACACCTCGTCGCCATTGTAAATCCCTGCTCCTATTCACTTCCTTTTAAATTTCGAACAGCATATTTCTCTTGTAAAATCGATTTTAATTAGTTAGATTTGCTTATAAATCATACAAAAATTCATATGACGACTTCATGTAGTTTTCTAATTGTCATAAAATTTTCATAAATTATAATGTCGTTTTCGTTGGTTAATAAATTCGATTAAACACACAGCCTGATTTTCGAAATAAATTCGTATTTTATTATAAATTAATTATATAAATTGCTATAAATTATATATGTTCTTTAAATATGATTTATGAACTATATACAGTACTTTTGAATATTTTATTCGACTTTTGATGCCTAAAGAAAACAATTATCACAATATAGAGTATTAAAGAAAAGAATACAATCTTTAATTAAATAAAATAATTACAAAATTAAAAACTAATAGATTTAAGTATTTCTAAGTAAATTAGATGTTTTCATTATTTACGTAATTTTTATTTATATTATAGCCTATTTTATCGTAAGTTAACTAGTAAATTGTAATTAGCCAAAAAGAATGTATTTTTACTTTATGAACATAAAAATGAAATTCTTGTTTCTTGTTTCTTGATCCTTTAATTTTTTATCATGACTAAGTGTTAATAAATTTAAAGGATAGATTTTCAAAAGTGTTTTTCTAAGGCATATGTAAGATTAAAAAATTAAAATTAAGAACGAAATAATACTTAAAATATATTATAAGAACATAAGTATGTGTAATAAATAAAATACTTATATACTTATAAGATCTTTAGCATATCTCTTGAATCCAACCTTTTCCTAGATAACGAAGAACCAAAATAAATTCATATAATTTATTTTGTCGTTGTTAATGAAACAGGAAACGAACCCTGTTCGTAAGGATTCACCTCGCTGACAAATTATTCTTTCGCCTTCGAATCAAGGCAAGTGGACGGTTCTCGCTTGCATAACTGGTTTTAAATGTTGTTGGGAACTTTATGTCCTAATAAATGAATTAGGATTTATTGTTATAGCATTAATGACCTCATTATATATGTAGGATGTATATATTGCTAGACTGCGCTAGAACTTGGACTTAGGTCTCGATGTTGTGGCCTTATGTGTTTCGTCTCCATTGAGACTTGATGTGGACTTAGCGTAGTATTAGGGGTGTGGGTTAGACCCTGGACGCCTCTTTAAAATATTTGCATTAGGATGGACCTATACCCTAGTGCCTGCTCATGACCGTGCCGCCTTATCCGAATATGAGGGGTGATTGCACCTAGCTAGTGCCTTTATTGAATTCTTGAGAGCTCCTTCGTTTTGTTTCGACCATTGTCGAATCCGTTATTTTAAAAGCTATCAACCTGAATGTACCGTTTTGGAAGTAAGTAAGATAAGTGCCTATGCACATAATTAATGAACCAGGGCGGTTAGTACAACTTGGAAAACCGTTCTTACTCCCGATTGACCAAGTCTGCTTTCCAATCTGAATTCGTACAATCATTGTGCGGTGAGGTTGGTCGTAGACCCAATCACTCGACGGAGGTTTTTCGAAAACTTGTATGAATAATAAGTTCCCAACAATCGCATACTTCGCTTAAGGAACCACCTCGTGTGGCATCCTATCTTCCTTCTGAGCATATTTCTTTTCTTACCTTCGATGGGGATACTTCATTATTAGATTATTGACCGGCTTTCATTCGGGATTCAATACTAATGGTGGAGTCTAACCATAAGAACCGTTTTTCTAACACCCATTTGCTTAGTCAGTCACAAGACTAACCGTCCGTTTTCTTTCCTTGCATGGTTGGCTGGTGTCAACCGTATTTACGTCGCGGCACATCAGGATTCGAGCCGTTGGAGTCTCAAGAGGAGTGAGTTGAAGACTTGGAGCATTTCTTGCAAGGTTACTTTTATTTGAATTTATTTGAGAATAAAGAAGATACTTTTATCGTAAAGATCGTTTGTTATCGAGTACTTCCGCACTTTCGTTTTAATCATTCATATTTACTGTCTTGGATTGTAAGACAATATAAGTTTTGAGATCTATTTATGAATTTTGGATATTATTTTTATTTATTGTTGTGTACTGTATAAGCCTTGGGTGGCTTTGGGTGTGAATTCCAAGGCCACTGGCGTGTAGCATTCCCGAGATAATTTTGGGGTGTTACAAATATGGTATCAGAGCTAAACGGTTTTATTAAAAGATTTTCAACTTTTAAACATGGTTTCATATATTTTAAACTCTTTTGAAAATATATATATAATGTTTTGATCAAATCATTAAAGTTTGAATGTCTCCAAGTCATAGTTACTCCTAGTCTCCACATTTATAGAATTATGGATATTCTATAACCACTAACCCTCCTCGGTCTTCGTCTTCAGACAATGGCTAGTAACCACAACATTTTTGGGATGAATGGAAGCATTTTCCCTAAGGTGGGCATGTCTCCCCTGTACCCGATCATCCTGGATGACGATAAGGGGAAGCAACCCATGCTGGAAGAGGAGGAGGAAGACCTAAGTGAGGAGTCGAGCTACAAGAGTAAGGACTTTTATGTGGAGTCCGAGGTTGAAGGACCATCCAGGAAGAGGTGGAGGTCTCCAACCCCCTATACTCCTCTACCCACTGTTCCTAATGGGCGACCTAGGCAGGAATACACTACCTTGGGAGACGCTGATGCAGACCGCCCCGACATCGGACAAGTTTTGAGCTCAAACCTCCCACTATACGAGAAGAGAAGGATGGTTAATGAAGAGGTGGAATGGAACGCAACCCGAAGACGCCCTTGGGATGTTTTGGTCGAGATGGGTAAGGAGAGGCCAAAAAGAGTAAAGATCAAGCATGAAGCTCTTCTTCCTCAAATGGACACTTGGCGTAAGGATCTGGACTGCCAGAAGGTTGTAATCAGTAGGCTCATGGGCTTAGTGACCAAGGAGAGTTGGATTGTTAATAGTCTGAAAAGGAGAATTACTCATGGTGAAGAGTTGCTAAGTTGCACGAGCTCAGTCATGGATCCGACCAAGTTTGACCGTGGATTCCTTGATATTTATTGCGATCTCGCACTTGACGATGCCATCCCGTCTACCTTTAGGAATCACTTTAGCCAGTTTTGAAATATATAGATCTATTTCCATTCTTACATACTATGAATAAGAGCATAGGCTCCGTATGACCTAAGGTTGTTTAATTTTCAGTGTGCCGGTTGTTGATTTCCAGTTCTATGGTTGTTTGTGAACAACTATTTCATTTATGAAATTTGGGTTTAAGTTTAACTCATACTCGCTGGTACATACCAATATGAGAGCATTAAGGAGTGGTCTATCCTTAGTTGAAAGGACGTTAGGAAACACATCATAATTCGTGAAGTTCTAAGGTCAAGGACAACATTTCTTTAAGGGGGTACTACCGTACCCGCTTTATTTAGACAAAATGCCATGTCCTTCTTATTGCACGAACAACGGAATGTTTAGTGCATAAAGGAATAGATTGTGATTCATATGATAGAATTCCAAAACTGCCCTCTCTCTAGTTTCGGGGACGAAACTATTTTTAAGGGGGTACTATTGTAATAACCCTGTTTTTCGAGAAGGTTATTATAGTAATTTCTCTTAACAATTTTTTTCCCCTCTCAAATAGAAGTATTGGCATTATTTATTAAAAAGGAATTTAATAAGAACCGATAATGCCGTGATGATACTTTTAACCCATATCAATAGGACCTATTAACCTATGCTAAAGAAAGTGTTCAAAGCATTAAGATAAAACTATATGAAACATCATTTGAAGATAAAACTAATAAACTATATTAAATTAAAATTGTATACTAAGATAATAAAATGGTATGTGAGCTTTCAGTAAAGGAGAGTATATTTATGTTTGGATCTTAGAAAATATAATCAAAGAATACAATAATATAATTTTAAAAGATATTTTATTAAAAAGAAAGAAAGAACCTGTGTAAATGAAAATAAAATAATGAATGAAATGTATAACCATACTTACATTCATATGTAAGGAAAAGGAGCTAAAGCATCTAAAATAACAATTTGTTTACGGATTAATTATAATGAAAAAGGGCATATTTATCACAATCTAAAAGATTTGAGCCAATTTCGTAAATAACATTAAAATGGGGGGTTAGCAGCCACGATCCTTCTATGTTCTTCTTCTTCCCTTCTTCAACACCATATCTCCATCCAATTGTACCCAAAATCATTCCCAAAATCGGGGCTTATCATTCAAGGAAAGGTGAATATCGCATCCTAATTGTTCCCATTCGTATTCCCTTATACTATCCATGCCCAAATTAATCAAGATCTCATACCTATTTCAAACGAAACCCTAGAATAGCGCCCCCGATTCGGAGCCCAATATCTCCCAAAATCTTAAGCGGAATTCGGAATGGAAAGCACCCCTAGAACCCTCTCGTGCCCCTCTATAAAAGCCCTCTAACCCCATTCCACAACCATCTCATCTAGTTGCCCGAAAATCCCAAACAAAGTTACCAAACTCTTCAGCGAAAGCTGAGCCCGACGCCCACTTCGCGAACCAATATCTCGGCCGTCCGTCCACCAATCTCGACGCCGTCACCGCCTGAGTACTCCTTGCACCACCCACTTAAAACTGTTGCATAGCCCGCGTTGAACCGTAGCCGGACCACCGAGAACGATCCGTCCGAAAACACCTCGTCGCCATTGTAAATCCCTGCTCCTATTCACTTCCTTTTAAATTTCGAACAGCATATTTCTCTTGTAAAATCGATTTTAATTAGTTAGATTTGCTTATAAATCATACAAAAATTCATATGACGACTTCATGTAGTTTTCTAATTGTCATAAAATTTTCATAAATTATAATGTCGTTTTCGTTGGTTAATAAATTCGATTAAACACACAGCCTGATTTTCGAAATAAATTCGTATTTTATTATAAATTAATTATATAAATTGCTATAAATTATATATGCTCTTTAAATATGATTTATGAACTATATACAGTACTTTTGAATATTTTATTCGACTTTTGATGCCTAAAGAAAACAATTATCACAATATAGAGTATTAAAGAAAAGAATACAATCTTTAATTAAATAAAATAATTACAAAATTAAAAACTAATAGATTTAAGTATTTCTAAGTAACTTAGATGTTTTCATTATTTACGTAATTTTTATTTATATTATAGCCTATTTTATCGTAAGTTAACTAGTAAATTGTAATTAGCCAAAAAGAATGTATTTTTACTTTATGAACATAAAAATGAAATTCTTGTTTCTTGTTTCTTGATCCTTTAATTTTTTATCATGACTAAGTGTTAATAAATTTAAAGGATAGATTTTCAAAAGTGTTTTTCTAAGGCATATGTAAGATTAAAAAATTAAAATTAAGAACGAAATAATACTTAAAATATATTATAAGAACATAAGTATGTGTAATAAATAAAATACTTATATACTTATAAGATCTTTAGCATATCTCTTGAATCCAACCTTTTCCTAGATAACGAAGAACCAAAATAAATTCATATAATTTATTTTGTCGTTGTTAATGAAACAGGAAACGAACCCTGTTCGTAAGGATTCACCTCGCTGACAAATTATTCTTTCGCCTTCGAATCAAGGCAAGTGGACGGTTCTTGCTTGCATAACTGGTTTTAAATGTTGTTGGGAACTTTATGTCCTAATAAATGAATTAGGATTTATTGTTATAGCATTAATGACCTCATTATATATGTAGGATGTATATATTGCTAGACTGCGCTAGAACTTGGACTTAGGTCTCGATATTGTGGCCTTATGTGTTTCGTCTCCATTGAGACTTGATGTGGACTTAGCGTAGTATTAGGGGTGTGGGTTAGACCCTGGACGCCTCTTTAAAATATTTGCATTAGGATGGACCTATACCCTAGTGCCTGCTCATGACCGTGCCGCCTTATCCGAATATGAGGGGTGATTGCACCTAGCTAGTGCCTTTATTGAATTCTTGAGAGCTCCTTCGTTTTGTTTCGACCATTGTCGAATCCGTTATTTTAAAAGCTATCAACCTGAATGTACCGTTTTGGAAGTAAGTAAGATAAGTGCCTATGCACATAATTAATGAACCAGGGCGGTTAGTACAACTTGGAAAACCGTTCTTACTCCCGATTGACCAAGTCTGCTTTCCAATCTGAATTCGTACAATCATTGTGCGGTGAGGTTGGTCGTAGACCCAATCACTCGACGGAGGTTTTTCGAAAACTTGTATGAATAATAAGTTCCCAACAATCGCATACTTCGCTTAAGGAACCACCTCGTGTGGCATCCTATCTTCCTTCTGAGCATATTTCTTTTCTTACCTTCGATGGGGATACTTCATTAGATTATTGACCGGCTTTCATTCGGGATTCAATACTAATGGTGGAGTCTAACCATAAGAACCGTTTTTCTAACACCCATTTGCTTAGTCTGTCACAAGACTAACCGTCCGTTTTCTTTCCTTGCATGGTTGGCTGGTGTCAACCGTATTTACGTCGCGGCACATCAGGATTCGAGCCGTTGGAGTCTCAAGAGGAGTGAGTTGAAGACTTGGAGCATTTCTTGCAAGGTTACTTTTATTTGAATTTATTTGAGAATAAAGAAGATACTTTTATCGTAAAGATCGTTTGTTATCGAGTACTTCCGCACTTTCGTTTTAATCATTCATATTTACTGTCTTGGATTGTAAGACAATATAAGTTTTGAGATCTATTTATGAATTTTGGATATTATTTTTATTTATTGTTGTGTACTGTATAAGCCTTGGGTGGCTTTGGGTGTGAATTCCAAGGCCACTGGCGTGTAGCATTCCCGAGATAATTTTGGGGTGTTACAATCATAACAGTCAAACAACTGTCCTAGAGGCTATTACATCATGAGACACATGGGTTTGACACGCTTTCTTTAGCGTATACTAGATATGTGCAATGATATTAATGTTCTTGCTAGATCGCCTATTTGATGATATACTACAAGGTGTAACTTCAAATGTTAACTTCATGGTCAATGGACACGTTTACAACATGAGATATTGTTTAGCATATGTAATTGCTTCCCTCAAGGGCCGAAGGCAAAAATATTTGTCCAACAATAAGAGCGTTGGTGCAAAGATGTCGAGAGGGCATTTGGAGCGCTGCAAAACATATTCGAAGTAATTTGAGACCCGAGATTATCGTAGGACCTTGATTGTGTTGGAAAGACAATTATAGTTTGCATAATAAAATTCATAACATGATTGTTGATAATGAAAGAATTGGGTACATCCCCAATGGGTTTGTCGTTCCTGAATATGATGGAGAGCGAAATCCAAATCGGATATTCAACTTTTGCCCAAAGATTTCAATGTCAACAACTACATGAAGTGTACATATCGCCTTCGAAATCGGGTAACACACTCCCAACTTAGGGAGGATTTGATGAAGCACATGTGGTCAACACACTAATTATTACAATGACGGTGATGATGATTTTGATGACGAAGATTATGATGATGATGGTGGAGATGGAGATGAATGATGTTGGATTTCTTGTTTATAGAATTAGAGTCCGTTTGGCAACTCAGTGCTTATGCTGATGCTGATCGATTGCTGATGCTGATCGATTGCTGACACTGATATAAATTGCTGATATTGTGTGCTGATATTGGAAACTTATTTTTGAGATAAGCAATTGGGTGTTTGGTAAGACGGTTTGCTGATTTTGTATGTAGGATTAATGCAATTACCATTTTACCCCTAATGAAACTAAAAAAACAAATCAGATTGCTTCCCCCATTCACGATTGAACCCCAGCCGTCGTCCCTCTCAAGCTCTCTCATCATCGTCGTTCCAGATCGGTGCACACCTCCGGACGTCTCCGACGCCTTGCTCCGGTAAGGCATCTCCGACCGTCTTTGTCTCTTAATTATTTGGCGTCATGCAGGTTGCGAAACCATTCCAAACCGCGTGTCGCATCATTGCCGTCGTTCATGGCTGGAGAAGACGCCGGAAGTCGGAAGGGGAGCAAAGTCGGAAGTCGGAAGGGGAGCAAAGTCGGAAGTCGGAAGGGGAGCAAAGTCGGAAGACGCCGAAACCGATCCAAACGTGGTGGTTACCTTAATAGGGAGCAAAGTCAGAAGGGGAGAGAAAAAGCCGGAAGTCGCCGGAATTCCGCCGGAGATGATGGAGAAGACGGACCTGTGCGCTGCTGAGAAACGCCGGAGTGAATTGGGGTCGGTCGTCGTTTGCTCGAGCTTTATCATGAATGGGGGTAGAAGAGGGGTAGAAGAAATTAGCAAGTGCCTATAATCGAGTGCTTATTTGGATAAGCATCCCCCCATGCTTTTTTTGTTGTTGCTTATAAGCAAAAAAGTGTTTATAAACACTTAAATAAAAAAAACGCGTTTGGCAAAACTCATTTGCTTATTTTGTGCGGCCAAAAACATATGTAGACACCTGAACTTTTCAATTTTAGTCAGTTAGACACCTCACCTTTAAAACGTAAACATTGAACACCCCAACTTGCTAAAAGCTACCTATTGAACACCTGCGTCTTCATTACTGGATGGCGTAATATGCACGCGCGTGTTACGTGGAAATAATTAACAAAATTAATTCCACGTAATGCCATCTAAGCCAAAAAATGCCACATCGATCACCCTTCCACATGTATAACACTAGTACGCGGGCAAAAATGGTGGTTCTCACACACAAAAAACCGCGACGCTCTCAAGAAATGAAGCATGCGATTTTGAAGATAGAACCCTAATGCCACGCAAATCCCAAAATTGACTAAGGGAAGCAACTTGACTGTGGTAGACATCGACATCAAGGTTAGTTTCGTGCTTGATTTTGCAGAAATGGGGGTTTTCTGTTGAAAGAGCGAATCTCAAGTTTGGGTGAGGTTTTGCAGTTTGGGGGTTTAGGGATTTAGATTTCGATGGTTTAGGGTTATCTTAGTACAAATGTTGCTTACTCGAAGTAGATTTTGGGGCAGAGTCTTAAAATGTGAACAAATTTGCAGATTTTCGAACTTAGGGTTCTTTGGTTCGTGAAATCAGAGAAGTTTGGGGGTTTAGGGTTTGGCTATCTCTGGCAGTCGATTTCATGAATCAAAGGGTAGTGATTGGGGTTATTGTGACTTGATGAATGCATGTAGGGATTTGTCATTGAATTATTTTGTTTAGATGGATTCATGTGGGTTGTTTGTGTTCTACATTGTCAGGAATGGACAAATTCAAGTAAATTGTGTGGCATCATGGAGGGAAGTTTGTGTACACCCCTACTCCTGCCTACATAGATGAGTTTGAACCATCCTATACCAAGATTGACTCAGATTATATATCTTAGTATCCCAGAATTATCATCTTTTGTGAAGGATTTAGGCTACCCTGAATATGATGGAACTTTTTACAAGGCCAAGAATGACTCTGCTTTTGTGGCAATGGATGATTGGTCCCTCACAAATCTTGCTAAAACCCTCAAGGATGGTGACAAGGTTGATTTCTACATCAATCATACAGTTATGCAACCACAATTCTCAAATTCAGAGCCAAAACCACTTCCTCCACATATGGGAAGAGTAGTAGAGGATGCAATACCTGTAATTGATGGAGAGGATTTAGTTGAGAATGCTACTGCCCAGCCGGCATTGATGCTTGAGTGTGTGCAAGATAAGGGTGCTGATGAGCATGTAGAAGGGGTAGAAGAGGTTATAGGGCTAGAAGAGGTACAAGAGGTAGAAGAAGAGGTTGATCCACCAGGGAATGATGCTACAGATGATGATCCAGCAGGGAATGATGCTATTGATGATGACAGTGATGAAGGTGATGATGGTCATGATGGTGATGATAGTCATGATGGTGAGTTTAGCCCTGAGAGTGTTAGTAGTAGTTCAAGTGATGATACCATCAATAGAGGGGTAGAGTTAAGTGATGTTTCTGACATAGATGAGGAGCTAAGGGAAATCAGAAGCACAGCTAGGGAAACAAGGTCTAGAAGGGCAGTACAAAGGGAGAATTTGGTGAATGTGGAAGTCACTTTAGGTGGGGTAGGTCCTGATGAAGGTTATGAGAATTGGAATGCCCAAAATCAAAACAGTGGAATGATGGGAGGCAATGAACCATACTTTGGCAGTGAATCTGATTACAGTTTTGAAAGTGCCTTTAGTGATGGTGATGAGAAGGAGGTTAGAAGGAATAGGAGCAGGCATGTGATGTAAAATCCCAATTCTTAGTGCCCTGTGTGGGAGCTGGACATGGTCTTTGAGAGTGTTCAGCAGTTTAGGGATGCACTAGCCAAATTTGCTCGACGCATTGTCTTGGCACTAGCCAAATTTGCTCGACGCATTGTCTTGTCTGTTTCTACCTTCTTCTCCTCCAACCTTCTCCTTGCCTTGTCCAGCTCTACCTCATTCTCCTCCAATCTTCTCACTAGCCCCGAAATTATGTGCTTAGCATGATCAGGAAGGGGTTGATCAATCCATCTAAAATAACTACAAGCACCAACTCTCAACACAAGTAACAAATTCTCATGAAAAATCACCAAATTTGCCAGTTTAGGGGTTTTCGCACAAAATCAATGCAATTGACCTCATCTTATCAATCAAAACTCATTGATATACTCATTTATTAACTAAAATCAACAATTTGCTTATCAATTTCAGCTAACAAAAGCTCAATTTTTGATTTCTAGGGTTTTTGCCAAAGAACAAAATCGGGATTACCCCATAATTTGGACATCCAAAGAACCGCCTCCCTGGATTCCTTCCTGTCAAAGAATGCTTCATAGCAACTAACTCGCCACACATGCACGTCGGAGTTCGCAATTCAGATTGCCCACCACTTGACCGGGAGTACATGCTCAATGAACTTGCCATTCGGGTTCTTCAGGAGAAACGAAGAGATGAGTCAAGGCGAGGAAGAAGGGCGAGGAGGGAGGAAGAAGAGTTGAGTTTGGACTGAAAATGGTGGATGAGGGAGGAAGAAGGACCTTCAATGGTGGTTCAGGGAGGAAGAAGAGCGAGGAAGGGTGAGGACCCCATTTAACGGTAAAATGTGATTTTTGGTTTTTTTTTTGGTTTTTTCAATTTCCACGTAGGACTCCTATTGTGTGTTTTAAACTCAACAATCGCCCACCAGGCGCTTATACACACGCGCAAGTCCACGTCAGGACGCAGGTGTTCAATAGGTAGCTTTTAGCAAGTTAGGGTGTTCAATGTTTACATTTTAAAGGTGAAGTGTCTAACTGACTAAAATGGACAAGTTCAGGTATCTACATATGTTTTCTGCCTATTTTGTGCTTATAAGCAAAAATGTGCTTATAAGTCTTTAAAAATAAAGTTGCCAAACGGAGTCTTATGTGCTGTTTCATGTATGTTGTTTATTTTTTTTGTTTCATGTATTTTGTTATGTGTTTTAAGTTTCGATATGTGATGTTATAGCTTAATTTATAATGTATGTTTGCTTTAATTTTTTTGTTTTATAATTTATTTGTTGATTTAAATATTATGTCTCCAATTGAAGAATATAAATTTAGAAATAAAATCAAAGTTCAGTATGTAATCCTAACTCTAAACCCGAAAAAATAAGAAATTAGCCAAGTTATAATTTATTTAAATTATAAAAACTATAAACCCTTGAAATCATAAGTTAGATATCTAAACCTTAAGGATTTCAAACTAAAGTGATCTGGAATGGGTTCACTCCGACAGTATACCTAACAAGATGTCTGAGGAATGGTTCATTCCAATTCTAGATCACAATCTAATTTCAACAACATACCAAACAGGCCTAAGGCCCTCTTCGGCATAGGTTTACGGAGGTTTTTGAAGGTTTGTACAATTTAAAACCTACCTAAATAGATGTTTGGTAAGACAAGGTTTTTCAGAAGGTTGAGGTTTTAGTAGGTTTTTGATGAGGTTTGAAAGGATAAAATAGAAACCTTGATAGAGATAGGTTTTAGGAGGTTTCCGAAATTTTTTCACTGAATTTTTTTGTTTATTGTTTTAAATAATAATATTTTTGGTAATTATAAAGCAAAACCTACTTAAAACCTTGTAGTACCGAACATCATATTAAGTTTTAGCAGGTTTTAAAAAAGAAAACCTCTACCTATTAAAAAAACCTACACCTATCAAAAAACCTCTTTACAAACCTACACCGCTTTAAAAACCTTGTTTTGCCGAGCGAGGCCTTCGTGGGTTTTGTGAGGTTTGACCCAAAAAGCCTTGTTCGAGTTCTCTCCCTCTTAAAAGTTAAAACGGCGACGTTTTTCATTTTTGAGCGCTTCACCACCCGGGAGGCCTTTTAAAACCCTAGCCTCCACCAGAGTCCAGCCTTCCTCTCAAAAACACCCCCCGCTCTAACCCTAGGTGCCAGGAACTCCTTCTGCATCTGAGAATGGGTAACGATGCGGATCCCTCCCTTTCATTGCAGCGTCGCTCTCTGCAAATCCATTAATCTGCTTACTGATATCGGACTCCATTGTTGTGGTGCAGGAAAGGTCCACGGATCATTGGCGCGTGCCGGAAAGGTGAGAGGGCAGACCCCAAAGGTGGCCAAGCAAGATAAGAAGAAGCAGCCCCGTGGCCGCGCTCACAAGAGAATCCAATACAATCGCCGTTTCGTCACCGCTGGTATGCCCCTCGAATATAATCGCCGTTTCTGCATTTTGGTTTGCTATGTCTATTGTGGGAATCGGTGGCTAATTAGCCAATCATGCTACAGCTTGGTTGCTGTTGATATGTGTGTTTGGTCAGTAAGTTCACCTACAGTTCTCGTTGGTTTTGGCGTTTTTCTGTTAAGCTAAAGCTTGCAGCTTCGCACAGCTTCACATCTATGGTTATCAACTACATCTGCATTCTTCTTTCAATTATTGATAGACAAAAAGAGCAATTGCAATCCATTTTAACCTTTCTTGAGGTTCTGATGGTGAATTTTATTTGGAATGCACGCACACGCAGTTGAAATTCTTTCTCTAAACCCGACAGTCAAGTGATTTCAGCCAAGCCAAATGTTTGATGGACAAATCTTTATTGGAAAATCCCACTCGTCTGTAGATAGTTTCAGAAGGATTTGTTGGAATAACTCCATAACAATCAAATCAAATTGTATTGCATTTGTTATTTCTGTGGGGGAAATTGGTGACTAATTAGCCAATCATGCAACACCTTCCTGGCTGTTGATATGTGTGTTTGGTCAGTAAGCTCACCTACAGATTTTGTTGGTGCTGTTTTCTGTGAAGTGAAAGCTTCCTGCTTCAAACAGCTTCACATCTATGGTTATCAACTACATTGACATATTAAAAAAATGAATAGTTCAACTACCATTCTAGCAAGTTAATATAGTAACCCTAGTTCTAGCTTGTTGGACCGACAATGGTTACTAAAAGCACTTTACAGAAAGCAGTGAGCTGAATTTGCTAGAAGACTTAAATAGGGTGAGACAAATTAAGAGTATTGAGTGTAATCTGTGTGATTGTAACAGGGAGGATAAAATGTCTGGTAATGCAACTTGTGTTATAGATGCTTTGTGTGTGAATGAAGTCGTGGTCTTCAATGTATATGCTTATTGTGGTTCCAATCTATGTCATAGAGTGTTTGGTTTTTTAACATTATGCAAATACCCATCCACTCTCAAGGATATGGTGGCTATTTAGCCATTCACATGTCATTGGGTGTGATTTGTCAGTAAGCTCAACAAGAAGGATTTGCTGATGCTTATATATGTGATGCTAGAAATCTGGCTTTACTTTGGTAGCGGCCAACTACATGAATGTTTTCTTTGTCATTTCTTCATGAAACCAAGATGATATAATTTCTTGTACAGAGTACTAATCAACATGTTTGATTTAGCAAGCCAAAGTTTATATTTACCTGTTATGTATATTCTACATTTTTGTTCACTCACCTTCAACATTTTTGTTCACTCACGTGTGCGTTTTGTTATCTTGGACTGCTCTTGCCTAACTGCTACTGACTATGGCTGATCTTTCTCACAGTTGTTGGCTTCGGGAAGAAGAGAGGTCCAAACTCATCCGAGAAGTAAGCCAAAACTGTACTGGATGGAGTAGCTTTTGGTTATTTGTGACCATGTAGACAGATATAATTGCTATATTGAATCACTAGAAATGCCCTTGTTTTCTCAGAGTTTCTTATGAGATTCATCACTCTTTAAGCTTTCAGTTTGTTATAAACATAAAATGTGGCAGGCTTTTCATTTTTTGTGAACTTTTACATTTATCTTCTTTCTCTTTTCTTCCCTTCATTCGAAGAATTCGTTGGCCCAAACTGTGTTCAAGTAAATAAGAACTGATCACTTGGACAGTAAACCATCTAAAATTTGAACCAAGGTTGTGTCTCATGGCCTCTGCATCAAATCAGCGTGACTCTGAAAGTCAAAGCAATAAACTTATTACTGTAATAGAGGTGGTTAGTGGTTACCCGCAAAAAAACCTTATTGACCGAGGTAGTCAACTCATTAACAACATTAGATCCCTGTCTATTATCTAAAGCCTGGAATTTTCATTGATCTTCCACGATTAAAATCATGAGAAGAATTCAGCGAGATTTTAATAAAAGTTGCTCCAAGCTTAAACTGAAGACCACTACTAAGCACTTGCTCTCCAATAATTTTGAAGCCCTCACTATATTTTTTTCATTCTGGAAGAGAGTTTTTCCAATTAATTAGGGAATAAAAATGCAGTAGTTGTAAAATTCAAACACCTTCCACGTGTCATCCATCCCGTATCATCATTCTTATACTTTGTCCTAATCTTCCTGAATTTGTAATCCCATTTTGAATCCAAAAACCACAACAATAGCCAAATTGTCATGCATTGAGGATGTATTGATGAATGGTTTCTGAATCATCGAATCCATGTTTCCGGGACAAGAACCCAACCTCAAATCAAATCCCCACATCATACACTCTAACCCTTTCCATTTAATCACGTACGGGAAATCTGAGCATTCATTTGTTTAAATCGTTGGAGTCCAAATCCCATCATTTGGCATTCGATTCTCAACGACAAAAAACGTACGTATAATGCAGGTGACAAAGCTATCATTCATAGAAGATGGCAAAGACCTTCATCCCCCCTACACAAGCCCCCGTGTAAATCACAGTAGACCCATTTCCCTAAGGGTCCTTCATTCCATCTTGTTGCTCTTGATCCTAGGTCTTGGTATGTGCATATTGTGCATGAACATGATCAGACATTCTGGTATTCGGACCAGGGTCAGCATACTCTCCGAATCCGAATCTTGTTTTGATGAGAGAAATACTTTAATGGGATGGATAAGGCCTCCCTCTCAATTAAGGCATTCCATGAACGATTCAGAGCTTCTCTGGAAGGCCTCCTTTTCTACAAGGATCGTCAACTATCCTTACAACCGCGTTCGGAAGGCCGCCTTCATGTTCCTCACGAGGGGTCCTCTACCCCTTGCACCCCTATGGGAGAGATTCTTCAAGGGCAATGAGGGTCTTTATTCCATCTACATTCACTCGTTGCCCGATTATCGCCCCAGCTTCCCAAGATCATCCGTCTTCTACAACAGGGAGATCCCGAGCCAGGTAACCATTCGTGTTGCTGTTGTATTATGATCATAATGACTCAACAATCTCAAAGATGTCTTTCACACGTTTTGCTTGCCCTTTCTTTTAGATGGTGGAATGGGGCAAGATGAGCATGTGCGACGCGGAGAGAAGACTTCTTGCAAACGCGCTCCTAGACCTCTCGAACGAGTACTTCATCCTCCTCTCAGAGTCGTGCATCCCGCTGCAAAACTTCACCACAACCCTCCACTACCTAGAGATGTCGCGCTATAGCTTCATGGGCTCGTATGATGATCCCGGGCCCTTTGGGAGGGGACGCTACGACTCCAACATGCAGCCAACGGTGACCCTACAGCAATGGAGAAAAGGCTCCCAATGGTTCGAAGTGAACCGGGAGCTGGCCGTTAGGATAGTTGAAGACACAACTTACTACCCTAAGTTCGAGAGGTTTTGTCGGCCGGCATGTTATGTGGATGAGCATTACTTCCCTACCATGCTCACAATCGAGGCTCCGTATCTGCTGGCGAACCGGAGCCTGACTTACACTGACTGGTCCAGGGGCGGGCCCCACCCCGCCACGTTTGGGAGGGACGATATATCGGAGGGGTTGTTTAGGAAGATCTTGGAGAGACAGATGTGTAGTTATAACCATGAACCGGTTACCCTGTGCTATCTTTTTGCAAGGAAGTTTGCACCCAACAGCTTGGAACCGCTCTTAGATTTGGCGAACAAGACTTTCGGGTATTGATCGAGGAACGAAAACTGTACGTGGTCGATTTTGGTTTAGATCTTAGAAGAGTTTCCCTAGGAAACAGCGATGCGATGTTAGTCTTCTTGCGCGACGCCCCTATAGCTGGCTAGGAATAATGAGCTGCTTTCGATACCATACCAATGTGTGTTAGTAGCAATGTACTTGTGATAGTCCTATGTAAATGCATGATATGCAAGCATCTATCTGTTAGTATAATTAAGGGAAAACAGCCTTGCGTTTGGATTTGATCAACACATATGTACATTTGGGTTTGATCCTCTTGCACCATTCCGTTTGTAATTTGGTTCCCTGCACAATTCAAGATCGTTGGCTAACTCAAAGCCCATAATAAAATGTACCTAGTAGAATAGAATTAGGCATTTTTCTATTCTTTTCCTTGCATTTTTTTTTGTAGGATAGATAGCATAAAGCTAAGAACAATTTGACAAATCCGACAGAGGAAACCGGAAGACCACAAAAATTTGCTCCCTAGTTAAAACCAGAGAGCGTAGAAATGATACAAGCGCTCACTTTTCCCCTGAATTCACCACAGGTTTCAAAATCCGCCTTCTTCTGGTGTACAGCTACTAAATCCCTAATTTCCAACCCTCGGAACCGATCGTATCTCCGTCCGTCCCTTGGAATCAGAGCTTCCTCCATCGCCATGGAAACCGCTCAATCCGGTGGCTCCGGTCCGCCTATGAAACTGCTCTTCGTTGAGATGGGCGTCGGCTATGACCAGCACGGGTCCCTCATCTCTTCCCTCCTCCCTTTTATTTTCCTCTGAGAATTTTTTCTGCTTCTTCAAATCGCGAGTTTGATTTGAATGCGATTGATGTTCAATTGACAGGCAGGATATCACGTCTGCAGCTATGCGAGCTTGTAGAGATGCGATTTCTTCCAATTCCATTCCAGCTTTCCGTAGAGGTGCTATCGGCCATTGTTTCTGCATGGTTCTACATATGTCCGAGTTTGCAAGTCCTGAATAAATTGTCCGAGTTTCTTACAGTTTGCAAATTGTGGATGCAGGATCTATTCCTGGGGTGTCATTTGATGAGATGAAACTGCACATCAAGCTCGGAGTCCCCCAACGGCTGCACCAGCATCTCAATATCGACAAGGTCAAATCTGTCTTCCCATAGTGAGTATCACTTCCTTCAGCTCTCCGTTTCGTAATCGATGATAAGTTTTGGTGCATTGATGATGTCTTTTGCTTGTGTGTGTTGTGGTTTTGAGCAGTGCTACTTCTTCATTTTATGCTTCAGACTTCTGCATTGTTATGGTTTTGGTGGTTTTACTTGTACTGGTGTTAAACAATGGATCGGAGCAGCTTAAATACTGAGCTCTACTATATGATGTTCAACTTATAATAGTTTCTGGTTTATTTTTTCTTTCTTTTTGCAACTGCAGTGGAAAGATCCTTGATGTTGAGGTTGTGGACGGAGGCCTGATATGCTCGAGTGGCGTCCTTGTGGAAGACATGGGTGACAAGAATGATGATTGTTACATAGTGAATGCAGCTGTTTATGTTGGTTATTAGTTGCATTGCTCTCTTCTGATACTACGTTTATGAGGTCAGTCATATACTATAGTTGGCTCATTCTTCGATTTTAACTGCTATACTTCCTTCTAGTCTATAAATATTATGTATATTGCATGTCTGCATGTCATCAAAGATTGCGTGGCAATAGTTCTTTTATGGAGAAATATAAGAATTCACATAGAGCTAGATCATCATAGTTTGTGAGATGGAGCTTCTTTCTTGCTGTTCCATGTTATTTATTTGTACTTAATAGACACTTCCTCTCAACTTCCTCACCTAGAGAGAGATGTTATTTATTTGTAGTCTATACACTTTATGCATGTTCTTTCATTCTTGCCCCCGACCAGTAGCCGTCCTTATCTTAATATCCTGACCAATTTTAGAAAGGAGTAGGCTCTTCTGAAGCTGCACCCTACTAAATATCTTCAAGCTTTGTCTTGATCTCGAATTTTTTTTTTTCTTTGATCTTCCAACAGCATAAAAACATTTCTTACCCAAAATTCAGACTTTGGTTGACCCCAAGAATCTTCTGTATGAAATCCATGAGGTTAGGTTAAGTAGTTTTGCCGAAACATACTTCTGTTCTGTTTGAAATGTACAAACATTCCCTTAATCCTCTACAAAACACATTGGAAGTTTCATCTAGTGGAAAAGAGAGGTTTTCATTCTTGTCTATAACTTTATTTTGTATTAGCGGAACTCAACTCTTCCCTGGTGAAGGTTGTGTGCTTGAATGTTTCTGTTCTAGCTGAGTGATGCCATACTTGTTGTGGTCTTTTGTATTCTTACTGGAAATTGAGGGACTCATGGTACCGTATTTCTGGCCGGCAAAAGCTTTGGGTTCGTCCTGTTTTGGAAATTTTGGCATCTGAGATTCTGAGGCCCATTTTGTGCAAGATTTATTCTATGTGAACATGATGCACAACTCTTAGAGAAAACATCTCCTACCCTGGGAATCTAATGGTTCTCTATACCAGAAAAATCTTTATCATTTATGTTTGCAGGTAAAAAATGAAGGAAATTTGAAGAGAAGTGACCTGCCAGTCTGCCAGATTTGAGACAAATCCAATCCAGAAGAGGAAGGCTAGAGTTAAGATCTATTTAGCTGATCAGCAAGGTATTTCAAAGCATAAAAAGCCTTTGTACTCTGTAAAACTACTGGAGTTACCAAATGAATTGAGTTGAATGGAGGGTTTGAATATTGGTTTGCTCTTGTCCTGGATCTGTTCTGAATAAGCTTTGGTACTTGCTTATGGATGCAGCCTATGCAGGATGCTCCTAATTAGTTCTTGAAAGGAACTTTTATTGTTGCAAAGTCGTATGACTCAACAATCCAGCACATATTCCATTTAAGATTAAAAATATATTGTTTAAAAATATGAAAAGTCTGAATACATTATTCGTGCAAAATTAATCATTCATGTATATATGTATACATAGAGGGATCAAGCGAAACGACTTTAATAGAGAACAGAGAAACAGAAGAAAGAATGAGGATCGTTGGATTGAACTTGATCAATGGCTATAAATTAGGACATATCTTAATTAATTTGGATGAAAATCACATGAATATTGGAATATTCATTAAAATGGAAATTCCTATATTTTATGTTAGATCTAACGTGCCGTTTTTTAAAACAAATTAAATATCGGATTAGAATTTACGAAAAAAATCAAATTAATCTCGCACATGTTCATCGTTACTAATTGTAAATTCGATTATATTACTTCAATACTGTATTTGATTCTATATATACTCGAATTTGTCATGTGCATGTTTGAATATGTTTTATCGTTTTTTGAATATTATTATAAGGTTGTTTGTATTTGTCATGGTTTGAATCTGTAGTCCACTTTGTCGAATGTGTATTATGTTTTGTTTTATTGAAAATAAAGCTGCGTATTGAATGTAATTATAGTGGACGTTGAATATGTTGTTGTAATATATTGAATATGATACAATGTTCGATTCACAACTCATGTCTATGGCTCTATGCAACATATAAAGATTCAGAGTAAGACTAAAGCGACATCAAAGCGTATAATGGGTTCAACGAAGCAACATAAACTTGTGTCCCAAAGCAAGAACTAATGTGAATATTCAAGGAGTGTTATGAACGATTTATATTCATCTAGAAGATGCATAAGAAACACATGTGTTTGGTAATTACTCTTGAAAGAAAAGTGTGAATTATCGACCTCCTAACATTGACTATTGTAATTGTTATTGCCTAACTATGACCTTTAAATAGATGCACCATCCATGTAAAATTTGCACCAACAAAGAGTAAGAATATAGCCTATAAGGTGCTAGCTTATTCCATCCCTCTCTTCTAATATATTCTAAAATGACTTTCTTAAGTAAAAGCTCTTAGGTGAAGTTGGAATAATCTTCTTCTAATTCTTTATTATATAACAAGAATTTATTAATCGTTCAAATTTTTTCTCATATTACAGCTAAACACCTTTTGTGATGAGATATCAATTCTCAATCGATTGGAAAAAGGTGATTTGTACCCTAGGTCTTATATAAGGGGAAATCACATTTAATCATCCCTTACTCCACACTTGTTGCATTTAAGCATCATTTATATATTTGTACACTTGGCCACCTCTTTATTTCAAATTGTTATATCTAACTATCATTTATTTTTTATACTCTTAACCCCTTCTATATAAACTTAACATCCAACCACCGATATAACAAACAAACAATTATTCTTTTTATTAACTAAAATATATGATATTTTTGCCCTTATTTTCTTTTTCTTTTTCTTTTTCTTTTTATCTTTCTTTTACAAAAATATAAGTAAATCATTAAACTCAAATTGTATTTCCTAAGTAAAAAAGTTGCAATTTCAAACCCTAAGACTCCTCCGATGTTAAGTAGTTGATTTTTGTAGAGTTATAAAAACTCGACCCAACCTGACCCTTCCAAAGTTTATTTTTGTGTTGATACGCTATTTGAAAATCATTGGGCCAAAGAATAATTCGATTTGATCGATTTGATCACTAGCGATTTGAAACCCAATATCCAATGGGTAAATTTTAATCAGTGCTTTACAAAAAAAAATGACGAAACAAATAAGAGGGTGAATAACGTTTTGTTATGAAATGGATGGTTATAGTTACATGTAACAAATTGTAAATAAGGGGTAATTAACTGTAATTGCAATGGAAGTTGGCAGAAAAGATGGGTCAAAAGCAAACGCCCCCCGGAAATACATGAACATGGAGATGCCCCTAGGAAATACAGACAATTATTGGTGACTTAAAAGACCTCTTGTCCCCTTTTTTAAGGAGGTTCGTGTATTTCATTGCTACAGGGAAAGCAATAGGGCAGCAGATTACTTAGCAGCCAAGAACGCTGATGTAACACCACAGTCTTTATGACTAAGCGTTACTCAGTAGTAGACCTCACGAGGCACTACCAAGCTAGTTGACAATTGAACATCTGGATCTTGTAACGCGGGCACGGCGAGAAAACAGAAAAAAAAATCCAACTCGTTTAATGAAAGAAATAAGACTTATAGTCTCCAAACCCAAATGTTGTGAACCAACTCTCAAAATACAACCAAAACAAATTCTAACAACAACTCGACTAACAACAACTCAAAACCCCAAAAGTCAAACAGACTCACTCACTTAACAATATCACAAGCACCACAGTAAGAGTAAGTAAACAAAACAACACCCCAAATCACTAACTATTATGACACGCGCTACCGCCCTGCACCACCATTTCACCGAGGCTCGATCACGGGATCCTGATTACCTGGAATGAAAAATAGTTCCCCGAAGGGTCAATCCTATCCTATCAAGTCAGAATCAACACGGCAGCTACAAGACGTTTCAAAACAGTTTTCTAAGGTCAGCAACCAAATCCGCAATCACACAGATAACTCTAGTCCATTCCTAAATCCAGTTAATCACAATCAGTTCCAAAGTCCATATCTAGGCAACTAAATGATTATACACAATTACTTAATAACATATTAAAACACATTCATCAATTTAACACACACACGATCATACTCTTCACTTCAGTCAACTTCACATAAGACACGCAATCAGAAACTCTACCTATGATATGCGGCACTGCCCCAACACCGTATACCTTTACGCTACCTAGGCTATGCAGCCGTGCCCCAACACTACATGCCATGACAACGGCGTATCGATCCCACGCCGGACTCAGAGACGGGCCATCTCATAACCATCCATTCTCAATCCAACCATCCATCTCAGCACAACCATCCATCTCAACACAACCGTCCATCACAACTCAACCTTCACATTAAGCCTCCACTGGAGCGCTTGCCCAACACAGAGAAAACCGACACACAACTATATACATACTAACTTTCAAAACCAGTTTCCGAGATCAATTACGCATAGCACACATATCAAAGCATTTTCAAAGATCGATCGGGACTAGTTCCCAAAACCAATCTCATAACTACCACGCAAATCCTAACAGGCTAGAATAGGAACTGAGCAAGTCGAAAATCGACTTACCTCGAAAGCTGAATATTAGGTGAGTTCCCAAAAACAATTGACGGAAAGAATTATAGGGCTCCCGAATAAGAATTAAATAAAAAGGGATTAATACTTTTGTGCGTCCGAACTTGACTCGAACACCCGAACCCAAACCGATCCCAATCGCACATACTTACCTCGCTCCCAAACAATAAGGTGGCCGAAGCCAACTTTCCTCACTAAATCCAAAATCCAACACTATGAACTCAAAATGATTTCCAATTGCTTAATTACTTAATTAAGGCATAGTCACTTGCAAGACTCCCGATCAAAACACATCATCACACTTCAACTGAACAACCTCTTCCAAACTTCATCGCCGAACTACCAACTCCGACTCTCGACAACACACCTGCACTCTTCTCAATCAACACCCGCTCGCCCAAACCCAGCCTAGGGACCCTATCACCTTCGACCCACAACCCAGCAACGAACCACAATCAAGTCAAATCAAATCGGACAAGGGTCTCAACGACGCTCGGGACGACACGGGGCTGCAGAGTTGGTGACTTGGATGACTCCTAGCTCGAGGCTCAACGGCGAGGTCGATGCACTTACAGGCGAGGAGGATGATGATGACGACGTCGAAGAAGGCTGGTGGAAGCAAACGGCAGCCTTCGGTGGTGACGAACGGAACGACAAAGCCGGTTTTTGGACGACGGTCAACGAGAGTTGATGGCGGCTAGATGATGATCGCTTAGCTCTGAAGAGTTTTTGATCGACTTTGGTTCCCTTCATACATATATATCTATACATGTGGATATCCAAAGGTATGTACGTGTACATCAGGTACATATATATATTTCCCCATACTTCCATTTTAAGCAAACGATGCCAGCAATTCAAGCGAATCCAAGTCGGCGTGGAAAATTCCACTTTCCACCTTATATTTCCTTTTATTACAAATTTTACCCAAAAGCTTTAATTAAATAAATTTTATCCTCAAAAACTTTCCACTTAACTGAATCACGAGACTCGGAGTCACTTACGGGTCCACAAACGGAACTGGATAGAACCGAGTATTACATACCACCCCCTTAAGAAAAGTTTCGTCCCGAAACTTAATCGAAAAACGAACTCGAAAATGGAACTCCAAACGTCAGGTCTCACCACCTGGTGACAATGCTAATGTGAAATCTAGCTTGCCCCTCTCTCCAAGATCTCGGGAATGGGTCAATATATCGCTTACTCAACTTTCCCTTCACTCCAAACCCCCATATTCTTCGAGTAGACGACACTCTCAACCACACGTGTGCTCACCCTTCCAACTCCAATAGTTGTCGTCTCTTGTATGCGTAGAACTTTATACGACTCTGAATAGCTAATTTCTATTATCTGATCAAGACCACCTTCCCGACCATCTTCTCGCTCATTTGTAGCCCTACTTCGACTACATCGGCTAGCTTACCCCAACACAACGATGTCTTGCAGCAACGATCACACACAACCTCATAAGGTACTATATGAATCGAGGAATGTCAAATGTTGCTATAGGCAAACTTCACCAATGTCAAGTGATCCGACAAGTGACTCCTCCAATAAAGTACTTAAGACATCAGTATGTTCTCCAAGGTTTGAATCGTTCTTTCTAACTGGTAAGTAGAATTGAAGCGTAACCTCGTACCCCTGTTTCATGTACCTGTTGTCAGAATATCGAAGTAAACCCTCATGATCTAACACAATTGTCTTTAGCACCTTATGAAATGGGACGATCTTACTCAAGAACAAATCTACTAACTTGTCTATTAGCCAAGTCTCTCGGGTAGGCCAGAGATGCGTGGACTTCGACAATCTATCCACAAGCACCCAAATAGCATCGTGTCCTCTACGAAGCCTCAGTCATGAGACGAAATTCATAGAAGTGTCCTCTCACTTCCACTTCACTCTAGAATAGGAAGTAGTTGGGACATCCAACCCATAATATTGTCCCAATATCTGATCTCATTGCAAACACAAATGCAGTCATGAAATCTTGGAATCCCATACTTTCCTTTAACAAGTTCAACTAACTCTTTTCAGCTTAATCTCTATCTCAACTCCTGACTCAGAGGGAATTTCCTCTATTTCTACCTCATCTCTTCATATAAGGTTGACTGACACTCCAAACTTCTCAAGCTTCCTTAATACCTTTAAATTTACCCTTCTACCTTGCACCCCTATCAACTCGTTGTGAAACTCTAACTGAGTGGGTAATTGAGTTCATCCATACCCATGAGACATTTCCACTATAAGATTAGCAATCACAATCTCCTTTCCTAGGTCATAATCAACTAGTATTTCCAATTCAAAACCTTCTGCCATTAAATCTAGATAAGACCTCTTCATGATTGCCTTCAAAGTGGCTCATATTACTTTATCTCTTCAAGAACGTAAGTGACCTTAAAGTCCCTTTCATTGACTAGGCTGCACACAACTTGAGGCATTATTAAAATTCACACATCCTCCACAACCTTGCGATACTGGAAATCTGGCATACGAGTCATCCATCTTTCAACTAGTTATACCTCCTATAGGAACCTGTCATATAAGCGATTTTTCCCATTCGCCCATAAACTGGTTAGTGATAGCCAAAGCTAGAAGCTTTTCTTATGACCCACCAACAACACCATTTTCATTTCATATGCATCTTGACGTGTTCATGATCTTAATGGTATTTCTGACAAGTTGCACTATCATTTCTCTCAAACTCATCTCTTCTTTTCTCGACTTGTGTCACCTGCTAACAACAGACTCCTTATTCCTCCAAGACCACCCTTCATGATCTTCATACACCACTGATATCGCTTACTCCACCATGTGGTCTACAAATGGATGACTCCTTCCTCCTCGTCTAGGGTAGCCAGAGATATCCTTGATAAAGACCTTTATAGTCGGTCCAATCTAGTCGATATAGGCTATAATTTCAACAACTTTTCACCTCCATTAGACCCTAGGTACTCTTCATATTATCCTTTACAACTCTCGCGGTGATCGCATCATATTCAGCTATCTTTCCAACATCGACTTCTTAAATCTTTGATTATAATTATACCATCCTTTAACCAAATCTAGAAAACTTACCACATTTCCCTTTGGTCATGTCCCTCAATCGTTATTCCAATATAATTGGTTCTCAAGCCTCATGAAAAGAGATTTTCATCCTTATCCTGTAGTCTTCTTCTACCAACCTTTCTCCTTATAAACCCATACATACTCTCTCATGTAGTTGAACTCGAGTATCCGCTCTTTCTCTAGTAGGTCTTTCACTTGAATACTCGCCCTCACGCACATTTTGGTCCAAACACTACAAAACCCGTCTGACTGGTATTTATGCTCGACTTAGGGTCGCTATCCAAAATCTGCTCCTTGATCGACTTGTGATCGCCAACTCCTTAAGAAACCTCCACTAGTGTTTACCACATAACCTAGGTGTCGCGAAACAAACTCTCCCTTGCTCCTCGACTAGTACTCTTACACATTTGTTTATGTTCGGCTCCACTACCCAACTTGACTACTCAACTCCCAATGAGTCCTATCTCATAATCAACAACAATTGAACACAACTGCATGGTTCCTACGCCACAACTTATTACTTAACGCTTCCGTCCTAGTGATCTCATAGAAATCTCAATCTTTGACGAATTCAATCTGCTGATATCCCAAGGATTCCTCACACAAGAAGCCGTCTACACAAGACATACTCAATAAGTGCAACACCATGTACTCTTCTTATACTAGCTCAATTCCCACATCTTCTCGTTCTACTTTTCTAGCGGGTGAATCTTCAATCACATACTTCACCATCTTGTCTTAATCTTATCTGCAGCTTCGCTTACAAACCCCCCCCCCTTTTTTTTTTCCTTTCCCAAGACTCACTTAACTCTGTCCAAAGCGTGACTTAATAGCCCATATATGCTATTTGCTAACCAAGCACATTGTTTTTCCCCATCTTTCACCTTTTCTTGGACTATGACGTTTACGCACAATATTACTTCCTTGTCCTTATGTTTTAGTTAATTCTACTACCCTTGTAGACTTCTTTCCATACTAGCCCACAAGATGAAGATCTCTGACAAAATCCATTTGATGATACCTCAAGGAATTCTCATATAAGCACACATCTCCACTAGTAGACACATTCAGTAAGATCGACGTCATATCGTCTTCTTATATCTACTCATATCCCAAATCTTTTCGTTTTACCTCTTAGGAGGGTGAATCTCCACTTACATACTACACTAACATGGCCTTAATTCATCTACAGCTTCTAACAAACCTTTAGACTTACTCTAGCCTTGGAAGGCTTTATCCAGAGCGTCCATCAATGACTCGTATCCGTAGTTTGATATCCAGCCATGTTGCTCCTTGAATTTCATATTTTGTCGAACTCCAACATTTACGAGCAAGATTGTTTCTTAGTCTTTAGATCCCCTTTAATTATGCTACCGGTCCAAACCTCCTTCCGTGAGTTGGACACTATGAATTTCTATTCCCATGCACAATATCTCACTAAGATTCAACGAACCCATACTACGCTGGAACCTACTTTTCATGTTCAACTTGGACTACATCCATACCATGTCCTTTCTTTTTATCGTGGTAACTCATAATTCCAGTCATCCCACACACTCACAGAGGATGAGTCTCCTACTAAGCATTCCAAAGTCGTAGTCTTGACCTAACTACACCTCCAACCACCAATCTTGATAACAATGCAGTTATCCTCTATTTTACTTCCTCATCATCATTTTTATGCAAGTAAAGCTGCTTGTAGATAGCTATAACGGTTTATTCTTCTGCTACTATAAACCTCAAGGTTGTCCTCTCACCACACACTTTGTCCACCGCATAACAAATAACTTTGCTTTTACCATCAACGAGCCTCGACGAAAATTTACCACACTAGTTCCATAACTTCAACACTTAGATAAGACTTGTCGCAACAATCATGATCTCTTCTTAAGCCAATCCTTCTTCTCTTCCTTTTCGCTTTGAACAACACTCCTTTCTTAATATCACAACGAACGAGCAGAACTATTCTTCGCCAAGATTAACTAAGAATTTATACTTAACTTACTATTCTACGTGACTTCCTTCGGCTGATGGTGGCATAGTCGCGATGTGTCATCTACCCCACATAAATGTAACATGACTACACAATGAAAACGTTTGAAAACACCGGCCGGATTTAGTTCAACTTGGACCTCGTGTACACTCGTTGGTCAATTCCATGTGCCCTTGTTGTCAACCACGCTCTGATACCAATTTGTAACACCCAGTCTTTATGACTAAGCGTTACTCAGTAGTAGACCTCACGAGGCACTACCAAGCTAGTTGACAATTGAACATCTGGATCTTGTAACGCGGGCACGGCGAGAAAACAGAAAAAAAAAATCCAACTCGTTTAATGAAAGAAATAAGACTTATAATCTTCAAACCCAAATGTTGTGAACCAACCCTCAAAATACAACCAAAACAAATTCTAACAACAACTCGACTAACAACAACTCAAAACCCCAAAAGTCAAACAGACTCACTCACTTAACAATATCACAAGCACCACAGTAAGAGTAAGTAAACAAAACAACACCCCAAATCACTAACTATTATGACACGCGCTACCGCCCTGCACCACCATTTCACCGAGGCTCGATCACGGGGTCCTGATTACCTGGAATGAAAAATAGTTCCCCGAAGGGTCAATCCTATCCTATCAAGTCAGAATCAACACGGCATCTACAAGACGTTTCAAAACAGTTTTCTAAGGTCAGCAACCAAATCCGCAATCACACAGATAACTCTAGTCCATTCCTAAATCCAGTTAATCACAATCAGTTCCAAAGTCCATATCTAGGCAACTAAACGATTATACACAATTACTTAATAACCTATTAAAACACATTCATCAATTTAACACACACGATCATACTCTTCACTTCAGTCAACTTCACATAAGACACGCAATCAGAAACTCTACCTATGATATGCGGCACTGCCCCAACACCGTATACCTTTACGCTACCTAGGCTATGCAGCCCTGCCCCAACACTACATGCCATGACAACGGCGTATCGATCCCATGCCGGACTCAGAGACGGGCCATCTCATAACCATCCATTCTCAATCCAACCATCCATCTCAGCACAACCATCCATCTCAACACAACCGTCCATCACAACTCAACCTTCACAGTAAGCCTCCACTGGAGCGCTTGCCCAACACAGAGAAAACCGACACACAACTATATACATACTAACTTTCAAAACCAGTTTCCGAGATCAATTACGCATAGCACACATATCAAAGCATTTTCAAAGATCGATCGGGACTAGTTCCCAAAACCAATCTCATAACTACCACGCAAATCCTAACAGGCTAGAATAGGAACTGAGCAAGTCGAAAATCGACTTACCTCGAAAGCTGAATATTAGGTGAGTTCCCAAAAACAATTGACGGAAAGAATTATAGGGCTCCCGAATAAGAATTAAATAAAAAGGGATTAATACTTTTGTGCGTCCGAACTTGACTCGAACACCCGAACCCAAACCGATCCCAATCGCACATACTTACCTCGCTCCCAAACAATAAGGTGGCCGAAGCCAACTTTCCTCACTAAATCCAAAATCCAACACTATGAACTCAAAATGATTTCCAATTGCTTAATTACTTAATTAAGGCATAGTCACTTGCAAGACTCCCGATCAAAACACATCATCACACTTCAACTGAACAACCTCTTCCAAACTTCATCGCCGAACTACCAACTCCGACTCTCGACAACACACCTGCACTCTTCTCAATCAACACCCGCTCGCCCAAACCCAGCCTAGGGACCCTATCACCTTCGACCCACAACCCAGCAACGAACCACAATCAAGTCAAATCAAATCGGACAAGGGTCTCAACGACGCTCGGGACGACACGGGGCTGCAGAGTTGGTGACTTGGATGACTCCTAGCTCGAGGCTCAACGGCGAGGTCGATGCACTTACAGGCGAGGAGGATGATGATGACGACGTCGAAGAAGGCTGGTGGAAGCAAACGGCAGCCTTCGGTGGTGACGAACGGAACGACAAAGCCGGTTTTTGGACGACGGTCAACGAGAGTTGATGGCGGCTAGATGATGATCGCTTAGCTCTGAAGAGTTTTTGATCGACTTTGGTTCCCTTCATACATATATATCTATACATGTGGATATCCAAAGGTATGTACGTGTACATCAGGTACATATATATATTTCCCCATACTTCCATTTTAAGCAAACGATGCCAGCAATTCAAGCGAATCCAAGTCTGCGTGGAAAATTCCACTTTCCACCTTATATTTCCTTTTATTACAAATTTTACCCAAAAGCTTTAATTAAATAAATTTTATCCTCAAAAACTTTCCACTTAACTGAATCACAAGACTCGGAGTCACTTACAGGTCCACAAACGGAACTGGATAGAACCGAGTATTACAGCTGACCCACAACTCTTACTCGCCAGCATGTCGACAAGGTGTGAAGCGCAACACTGGGGGGTATGGTTGAAGACAAGTCTTGGAATGAGTGATGGAAGAATTCGTGAAGCTAGAGACTTCTTGAAGATCATCCAGACGATTGATTTAGGCTGGTCCTACCCTAATTAGGAAGCCTAGTGTTCTCCTCTTATTGTACCAAAAAAAAAGGGGTAATTAACTGTAGGGAAAAAATAGAAAAAGTGTTTTAAAAATCTTTCAAAATGCATTATTTACCTTTTAAAAGGTCAATCGAATGCGCACCGGTCAGCTTTCGAAAGCGCACCGCTTTTAATCGCGGTGGAAACCACCGCGTTCCATTTTCGCGAAAAAAAATAGCGATTGTTTTACCTTTAGGAGAGGACACGTGTGACATTTTGATGGGCCGTCAACGGTCAATCGCGGCCATGTGTGCCGCGATTAGTGGGAACGTAAACGCGTTGAAAATTTCTACCGCGTCTGCATTGATTCTCTGCGAGATTCGTGTTTTTTTACCGTTTGACGACACATTTATTCCGCCTCATTCCTCATGCAATTCAAAAGCCCCTCACCTCATTTCTCCACTTCCACCTCTCTCATTTCTCCCGTTCTCTACTCCGTCAGTTCTTCACTCTCTCAAGCAGCCCCCCCCTCCATCCACTCTCTACTCCCTCAAGCAGCCCCCCCTTCGGCGCTCTCTTTCTCACCCTTCCTCGAACAAAATCTTATAGCAATGTCGGATCCGATATCAAGAGGTGTTCGGGTAAGTTTTTTAATAAATAAGTTATTTGATTAATTTATTTTGCACTAAAACTGATTAAATTAAACAAAATGTTTGTAGAGATTATTAGAAAGAAAAAGATCTTCCCGAAAATCTCAAGAACCAAGTTCCTTGACTTAATCGGAGAATTTGAACGAGGAGGTTTTGCAAGAAGAGGCTACGATTACACCTCCGAGTACTACACTCAACTATAATCCCACAAACATGCAAGCCGTTTTTGAGGGCGTAGGTATGTATTTTTTAGAATATGAAATTGTGTAGAATTTATTTACATTATGGTTATACTTTATAATGCAATTATTTAGAATATCTAAAAAATGACTTTTATATCGAATATTTAGCAAATTTTAGAATATTTAAAGTATGTGCGAAATGATTTTTATTTAGAAAAATTAGGAAATTAGAAGATTTAAAATAATGACGAAATCATTTGGATAAAGAAATGGTTTTTATTTTTGTATTTAGAATATTTATAAAGTTTTCGAAATTTTCGAAATTTATAATATTTAAAACATTTTAAGTTTTAACAAAAAACTTTTATACGAAATTATATAGATTAACAAAATTTATAATATTTGTATTTTTATTTAGAATATAAAAAGTTAGAATCTTTAGAAAACTTATAATATTTAAAAGGTTTACCAAATGAATTTTTACAAAATTATTTAGATTACCAAAATTTGGAAAAGACAGAAATTTTAGAAATTGTAAAATATTCGAAATATTTACGAAAATATTTTTATTTCGTAAATTTAGAAAGTTAAGGAAATTTAAAAATTTGTGAAAGTTTCGAATATTAGAATATTAACAATATTTACGAAAATTTATTTTTAATAAATTATTTATATTACGAAATGATTTATATTTTTTATTTAGAATATTTAACTAATTGTTAGAAAATTTGGAAAAAATGAAAATTTAAATATATTTAGAAAATATAGAAAAGATTGAAAAGTTAAAGATATTTATATTACGAAATGATTTATATTTTTTATTTAGAATATTTAACTAATTATTTTTATTTATTTATTTAGAACATGTAGAATATCTAGAAAATTTATTACGAAATTAATTTTTATTTATTTAGTTTGAATAATGTTGATGTAGAATATTTAGAAAAGTTAGAATATTTATATTGAATATGATTTTTATTATGAAATTATAGTATTTTAGAAATTTAGATTGCGAAATTATTTTATTTATTTATTTAGAATATGTAGAATATCTAGAAAAGTTATTACGAAATTACTTTTTATTTATTTAGTTTGAATAATGTTGTTGATGTAGAATATTTAGAACAGTTAGAATATTTATATTGAATATAATTTTTATTATGAAATTATAGTATTTTAGAATGTATGTGTGAAAATTATTTAGAGTATGGTTAAATTATGATTGTAGCTTAGCGTATGGTTAGAATATTAGAATATTTAGAAAATATAGAATACTTGGAGTATTTAGAAAACTTAGAATATGATCTTTAAAATATCATATTGAATATTTCGAAACGATATTGAATATTTAGAAAATTTGGAATATGTTTTTATATTGTATTTGATTTTTATATTTAATATATTTTTTATAATGTAATTACAGATTATAATGGATCATGAAATTGTGTAGAGATTATGTTGAAATTTTAATGTATGCATCGTTTGAGCATACATTACAGCATGCCCAGCGGATTTACGAGCATGGGTGGCCAATACTTTGGTACCGCTGGACCTTCGAGTTCACTTGATCCCGCTATAGCGTGGCTAGCGGATACCAAGAACTAGATGAACGTCACTGCGGGAACCCATCCGGATCCCCCGAGCCTCCTCAACAAGGATTCGGTGGCGGCCCGGTGAACAATGATTTGTTGGTTCATTATGACACACATATCGCCCATTACATATGGGATCATCCAGATGTAAGAACTTAATTTATTATTTCTTATTTATTTCATTTGTTTGTAATATGTATTATTTATTTTATGTTGAGAAAAACTAATATTTTATTTTTTTGCAACTTGACTAGCATGGGAAGATACTAAAGTGTCACGCCCGAGGCGGTGCAATCGACGATTTGAAGGTTTTCGCCCGAGAGGCTGAAGGGCAGCAATGGCTGGCCCTTGTGGAGCAAAGCGGATTGCTCGGGCTAAAAGAGTGGTCTTTTAGAGAGACGGATGAAGCCTTAATTTCGGCATTTGTCGAAAGGTGGCATCCTGAGACGAACACTTTTCATTTTCCACGGGGGGAAATGACTGTCCCCCTGCACGACATCCAACAAATTTTAGGACTGCCCATTGCTGGAATGAAGATAGGTCCCACCTTTGGCAACATAGGGGATCCAAATCTGCGGATGGCCATAGCCCATATGTTCGGGTTTTCGATCCAAGACTTGAAAGAGCAGATCGCCAATGACGGTGGAATCAATATCGTCAGGTTGAAATCCTACCTCCGAGAAGCCATTGCCATTGGAGGTAACCCGCAAAACATGGCCTCTACGTATCTGTGTTTGCTCCTGGGTAGTACTTTATTTCCGGATAAGTCCGGAAATGCGGTGCCGTACAAGCTGATACGCATGCTGCTAAACCATGAGGCGACTAGACATTTTCCATTGGTGTCTCCATTCAGTGTACAAGCAGACACCTGTCTTGTATCCAATTGACGTTGGTGATCAAATCGTCCATCGGAGTCCACTTTGGTTGCGCGGCATCATATATCTGATAATGACTCCTCAACTCAAGGACCATTTCATATCGCATCCTCGCCCACGCGTCCTCTCCCCACCCCATCAACACTGCGAGCGACCTGTATCCACAGTGACCATCTCCTCGAACGTCTGAAGCATTGCTGATGAATGGAAGCATGAAACCCGGTACATCATTACCAAATGCAACCACAATATGGCTAGTCAGTACGGGGGGAGCGAAGCTAGTCGTGTAGTTTCTTTCTCTCTCTCCTCTGCCCCTTAACCATCCTCTTCTTCTTCCTCCGCCCCCTCATCCTCCCCCTCATCCTCCCCAACCTCTGTAACTACTTTCGGCCCCGGATTCCTCTCTCGTTGAGCATGTTCCAGCCTGGTCAAATTCCTCTTTTGGACTTTAGAATTCTTCTTTGGTCTGCCTACTGGTTTTTTATTTCCAGGCACAGCCAAACTGGACTTGCTTGGATCAGTCAGATTCTCATAATAACGACACATCTGCCCTCGGACATCCTCTTTCATCTTGCCTTCATAGTAGTCGTGGACCATCTTCTTAAAGATTGCATCATCAGTAAGTCGACCCGGAACATCGACTCGTTCACTTGTTCCCCCAAGGTCATCCCACGCCAATTGCTTCCAAAAATTGTGGATCGTTGAAAGCTCAATGGGCACGCAATTGGTAATGCAGTACCACACATAGTGAGGGCATGGCAGTCCACGAGCAGATGTCCACCATGTATCGTCGCATATCGGGCCAAATCCAGTACCCTGAGTAATAAATTTGACGTGATCAAACAGCTCTCCAATGCACTTGTTGGAAACTTTCTTTGGAAGATGTGAGAAGACTGCCTTCAACGGTTCAGTGAAGTACAATATGTCCACAGGAATTGAGGTTCGGTTTCGTTCCATCTCTCCCCGAATGGTGTTGATCTGGATGTTTATTTGGGCATGTATCTTTCTTAACACTGTGCTGAACCCTCCAACTGATGTTTCTAGGTAGTCTTTCAAAACAGAGTGTTGTGACTCGACCCTGCAATGTGTCATCAATCCACCATTTCGATGAGTTTATTATCATTTTTTATAAATGTATTGTACACAAATGAAGAATATTTAAGATGGTACCTGAATATGAATCTATCGCACAACCAGCTATTCTTAATATAATTGAAAAAGGAAGTCTTTAACTCTTTTTCCAATTGCTTTTTATATGTCTCATACTTCGCCGCGGTGGTGCAGTCAAACAAGTCTCTTGCTCTACTGGCGAACCACGACGTTGTCTTGGCAGAAGACCCAATTGAGAGAGCAAAAGCTTCACAATTACGCTGAATGTGAACCCAACACAACAAATGGGTTACCTCGGGGAAAATTTTATCAACAGCGTTTATCTCGGCCACAGCTCTGTCCGTGACTATAACCTCTGGCATTTTCCCAACCTTGTTGAAGAGCACGCGCAACTGGCTCAACACCCACTCGTAGTGGTTTTGTATCTCTTTTTGACATAAACGCAAAAGCAATGTTGAATGTATGTCCGGTGCAAGTGAATCCCACCATCTCACACAAGGGCATGTTATACCTGTAAAAAATTAGACAAACTTAATGTGAGCAAAACTATAAAATCTGTGAAGAATAAATTTTAGGAAATGTTCACTTGCATGTTGGTTTTGTAGGTGCAATCCATGATCACGACGTATGGAAACAAGCACAACAACTTCAGAGATTTCGGATTGGCAAAGAAAAAATCGGCAATTTCATCACTTCCCTCTACAGTATGGTAATCCAGATAGTAATCATTCTTCTGCAAATAACTCAGCGCAAATTGGTTACCGTCATCGCGCCCATCTCTTGCTTAAACACTTCATGTCGAAAACCGTATAGTTGCTTCATCGATGTTGTAATCCCTGGAAACTTGTTGCGTAGATATGTCATAAGAAACTTCGGCTCCACATGAGCAAGAGTTAATTATTTTGCATGCTCCTTTTGCTCCTCCGTCATACGACCCATATATGCATACCCCTCTAGGGTTTCCAGTGCGTGATTATGGTGACAACATTTCACTGTTACACGCCAAACCCCATTACTCCGTCTTCCAATTAACTGGAACGGGCACTCGATCTTTCTAGAGCGTGGTTTTTCTCTCAGATTGTCACCTGTTTGCAAGTTTGGCACAATAGAACCAGATTTGCCCTTCTTTTTTGGCTAGTATGTTCCTGAGAGCGCACACCCTAATAGGAACGTTGTAGTCCATGACTTTTCAATCGTCAACGTCATGTTCAAACTCCGTCCTAAATCCTTTTCCCATCGCTCTGCACTTTTCTTGTCCAACCACTCATGACCGTTTTTGAAGTGATTGAAAAAATGTGGAAACTGCACACTCTACAAAAAGACATGATTTTAAGCACGAATATTTCAAATCTAAAAATATAAAGTGCATAAATTAAAATAATTTGGTTAAAAAGAAGTTATAGATGACATTCCGGCTCTTACTCTGCTTGGTTCTATATAAACATTCAAAAAATTCTAAAGATTATGAAAAATTCTACAAAATCTGAAATATTCTAATTATATAACTAATTTGAATATTTAAATATTCTAAATATTCCACATATTAAATATTAAATATCTTAATTTTCTAAATATTCTAAAATTTACGAAATAATCTATATATCTAAACATGCTAATATTCCAAATATTAAATGTTAATATCTAAATTTTCTAAATATTATAAAAAATCCAAAATATTCTAAAAAATCCTAAATATAGTACCTATTCTCAATATCTAATTTTTCTACACTTTCTAAATAATCTAGCGACTACAAATATTCATAAAAAACCAAACTTCACATATATAGTATTAAAACTCAATATAAAACAATAATATAATGAAACAACAATATTACTTACCGAGAACGTATTTGATAACCAATCTCCCATTAGCTTCTAAGAGGTAAATTTTTTAGGGAGTAAGAGGATCGAATTGTTCAAATCTAGAGAGGAATCGTAATTTTAGAGAAGAAAAGAAGAGAAAGAGAATGGTTTTTTACCGTTCAAATTTTATAGAGGAAGAGAATGGTTTCGAGAGTAGGAGGATGGTTCCTTGAGTGTTTTTTACCGCTGTGGTTTATATACACGCTACCACATTCAATAACACAACCACACTCACCTACTTTATTGATGGGTGGTTGAAATGGTAAAAATTAATTTTACCCTGATCGCGCCGCAGCTTGACGCGATGACTGGGCTTTTTCTGATAATTGATCGCGTCGCTGCAGGCCAGGATCCATAAAGCGGTGCACGGAGAATGTCTGTCCGGTGCACCTCAGCTCCCCGTTTTAAAACATATATTAGAAAAAGGAATAAAGGGTAAGAACTAAGAAGATGCAAGTAGCTGCCAATTCTAAACATTTTATTAGTTCTGATAAAGAAAATGGGAAGTGGGTTTGAAAGTACCCAAATTGCCATGGATCCTGATGAAGCTTTTATAGTTTTATGTGGAAGACCGTGGCCAATTTTTGACTTCCAGAAAAACCCAACTATTTCAAACAACAATTTATCTTGCCAAACCAAACCAAACAACCGAAAAAGACGGCCGTTTAAAGAAGAAAACAGGTAGACCGTAGACCATCCCCACTACATGGTGGATTGGTGGCAGCTTTTACTCGGTAGGCCTTCATCCGCCATTGCCCCAAAAACCCTCACTTAAATCGTTCATTTTTCGTTCTGATCTCTTCGACCCTGCCTAGCAAATTTTGAAGCGAAATTTCTATTTATTCTTTGTTGTTTATCTTCTTCTGTCGATATCCTAGTGCTTTCATGTGGACCCACATTGCTGGACAAATGATAAAAACCCACATGCTTTATGGTGGGTTGATTGATCTATACAGCCTCAAATTTTAGGAGCCCTTTCTGGGCTTTTGAATTCGATTGTTGCTTTTGAAAAGCTATTGGCTAGGGTTTTAGATATTTTCCCGAGTTTTTCTGGTGTCTGGTGACTGGTGGGTCGGATCTGATGATGGATCAAGAAGAAGAAAAAGCTGTGTTTGAAATCGGATTGGTGATTCCGAAGAGGTCAGTGGAGGCAGAAGGGGATTCTGATGCTATCGGAGTTCTGATTGATGCGTTTAAGAACACTGGGCTCGTAGTTGATAGAGTTGCTGGCCTTGCTGAGGAGTTTATCAAGGTTAGGAAAGCTCCCCAATTTCTCTTTCAAGCTGTTCATGTTTCTCTATTGTTGCAAAATCTATGTTTAGCAGCGAAATCTTGTTTGTTTCTATTGTGGGCTGTGGTTGAGTTTGTACTAGTTTAATTGATTATTACTTAACAGTCGTTTTGAGTTATGAATTTATGACAACGAGTGTTTCTGAATCAATTTCATCGTCAGCTTCCTTTTTTGTGTTAGCTACCTATTGATGTTTGGAAAAGGGAAATGTTTCGAGAGGGTTTGGGGGTGAGGCCAATTAGGTTAAGGCTTAGATTTTGTTAGTGGACTTTGTTATGAAGGTGTTGCTAATGGACTCTCTCTGTTGCTTTGGACCATACATTAGTAAAAAAGACTCAAAATGATAGTGTAGTGTAGATGACTATGTCTTATTGGGGAAGGAATGGTAGCTATCCTATGGATTTGAGTTTGAGGTCCAATATTTTAAATCCTTCTTCAACAAAGAAGGAAATAGGAAGAGATAGGTGTGCAGAGTTGTGCTCTCTTTTTAAATCTGGTCGTTTTCAGATTACAAGTGGTGTAAGGGAATGCTTGTTATTCTCTCTCAGTTGGCGGCACCTTTGGAGGCACTGGGGACGGCTGCAGCCAATTTGCAGATAAAGAAACGAACCCACATTGGTAATAATCATAGCTGTTATTCTTGGCCCAGATGTACTTATGCTCAAGCTCCTTTACCCTGGTTGAACATAGTTCTTGCCTGAGCATTTTCGATATGTTTCATCCGTAGCAAATAAAGGCATTCTCATCTACGTGCTGCATTATGTTTTCTCTTGTCTTCAGGAATCGATCTGCCTTTTGACTGGGATCAGGTTGAAGCCTTTGCTAGACAGGGTGATGGGTCATTGTTCAGTTGGTGTGAGCGTTATCGTTGCTACCATTACTTATTATATGGAATAGTGAGCACCCTATTCAAAATGTTTATTTGTCTTGTTGATTCCTATAACATCTGTTCTTTTTAACTAAATTATTACTCATCTGGGACTTGCTAAAAGTCTGATATGAGTTTAACCTAAAATTTTGTGCTTCCTTTGGAAGAACGAGGTCATCATTAAAATGTATTGCTTAAATTTTGTGAGTAACTTTTTTCAGCTATCCTTTGCTTTGTTTTTCTTAATTATTACTTTTTGGTAATAAATAATGTAGGCTGTTGACATACTTTCAGCAATCTACTAATTCTTCAAACTTACCATAATTTAGTTACAGACAATTAGCAATGTTTTAGTTTACTGTTGCTTATTAAGTGGTACTGCATTTCCATATGTTTGATATGTCTATATTGTTTCTGTTTTGGTAATGGTAGGTAAATGAGAGCAGCTCTGCTATAAAACTAAAGTATGATGGCACGGAGTTCTATTGGGAGCCCCGAGAGCCTCTACTTCAGAAAATGGAATTGAGTGGCATTGTTAAGCAAGTGTTTCCCTTGCATGGTAATTAACAGTTATTCAATCAACAAATTCTTGTTGTTCTGTTGAGAAGATGGCGATTTTTTGTTTTTGTTGTTAACAGATGAAGTGAAGAAGAAGCAGCTATTAAGGTGTTGGGCACTTAATTGGTGGGACTTAACAAAGCAGCCCATTGACGATGTGTACTTGTATTTTGGGACCAAGGTTGACATACTAACTTATAACTTTTCCAGTTTATGCTTATGTTTGTTGTAAAGACTTTTGTTTGAAAGAAATGCGTCTTTCCATGTAGATTGCTACATATTTTGCATTTCTTGGAATGTACACACAGTGGCTGCTCTTTCCAGCTGCATTAGGAATTATTATTCAATTTATCGACTTTGGGTGAGCTTTGCTGTCACTTAATAGTTCTTTTCTCTTCAATTTGGTGGAATTCTTACATTTGTGATTGCATAAGTACTCTTGAATTTGTTTGACGTACTCATAAGCTTCTTCTTCAGCTCTTGGCAGTATCTGGTGCTCCCCATTTTTTTTATATGCGTAATATCATGGGCAGTGTTCTTCTTTCAGTTCTGGAAGCGTAAAAATTTTGCTCTGTTAACGAGGTAATCAACCCTGTAAGCTTCAGTTTTGATCTTGTTTTTGGCTCCTTTCTTTTCCTTGAGTGTTTATTCAACTGCAAGATAACATATAGTACGTTCGATCATACTTCTTTCACACAGATGGCACATTAGTTACATAACTGGTACTGGTCCTGGATTCAAAATTGTTGGTGAATGGGAGCCTCTACGGTATCCTGAGGAACTTGAGAAGAAGCTGCACACTGATAAGATAGCAGAAAAAGAAATATATCAGAAGTTTGAATGGCTTGGGCGTCTTATGAGATTCAGAAATGATGCAATAATTATATTTTGCATTTTGTGTCTCCAATTGCCTTTTGAGTTGACTTATGCCCATATGTACAGTACTCTCAAGTCCGACATTCTAAAGTAAGTTCTCATTTTATCCAAATTGCTGAATAAATTCTCTGTCGGCTAACATGAGTACTGGCCCATAGTAAAAGTTATTATCCAAGACATAAATATTTGGGAATCATGTTGCTTGGGCAAACGGCATAGTTTTGTTGCTTTTATCTACACTATTTAGCAGAACTCACTGTTTAATGTGCCTAATGCTGCAATGTTTCTTGCATCATTGCTGGGTTTGTATTGTTTTTTTTTTTGCCTTTTCTTAATCTCTTCCTTCAAGGCATTTTTTATTCAAATGATATCTAGGGTTGGATTGCCAAAATATAACGCATTAAAACCAAGAAGTTGTATTAATTTTGGCGATATAAACAGACCCCTATTGAGCTCTTCCTTAGAAAATGTACATACTCATTGAAGTTGTTTTCTTTCTACTCTTAACAGGTTTTTCCTTACAGCTGGCTATCTTGTCGTCATACAGTATTTTACAAGGACTGGGGGAAGAATTTCTGTGAGCCTCATTCAGGATGAGAACAACGACAACAGGGAATATAGGGCCGATAGTTTAATTTACAAGGTCATTAGCTGAACTCTTTTTTATTTTAATCAAAATCTTTCATAGTAGGCATTCTGAATTATGTTTTTTTTTTGCTGCAGGTGTTTGGAGTCTATTTTGTGCAGACGTATATTGGACTTTTCTATCATGCTCTCATGTTCCGCAATATTGAGACCCTTCGTCAAATAGTGATTTGGCGCCTGATTGTGTCAGAGGTTAAGATACCCTAATTTAAAAGAATGAAATATTGATCTCTCTTGTAAGTATAGAAGTAATTCCAGATATGTAATGCTCTCTTCTATGTTTTCAGGTTTTCGAGAATCTGATGGAGAACTTTGTCCCATATCTTCAGTACAAAATAAAGAAATACAAAGCTGTGAGGCAAGTTTCTTAAACCTGGATCTCTCCTTCTTTGGAGCCTCCTTGTAAAATTAAGGTCATGTACAGCAATAACTTTGTATCCCACACTTTGTTATAAAGGATCAAGAGAAAACAGGAGAAAGGATTGTCAAAGGACAAGCCCCGAATAGCTTTGAGAGTGGAGAAAGAGTTTCTAAAACCTGCTTATGCTGCTAGTATTGGGGGAGGGCTTGAAGATGGATTATTTGATGGTAATATTTGTGGGATTTCTTGCTGTTTTTGGTAAGTTTATGTCCTCTGCAAATGTGAAGGATGAGTATGTAAATGTACTTTGCAGATTTTCTGGAACTGGCTTTGCAATTCGGAATGATCATGATGTTTGCATGCGCATTTCCTCCAGCTTTTGCATTTGCTGCCGTGGCAAGTGTTCTTAGCAAAGACTTCAGTGCTTCTAATTAACTCTATGCTGAACATGTTTGGTTATGAACTTTGTCTCCACTTATGTAGAACAATATCATGGAAATCAAAACTGATGCGTTGAAGCTGCTGGTCATACTGAGAAGACCAGCTCCTCGTGCTGCTGCAACAATCGGAGCATGGCTCAACATATTTCAGGCTTGTATCTTAGACTTCCGTCATGTGACTTCTAAAAGTTTGGATAGAAGGCTTATTTATTAGGGGTGTTAATGTTTTTATTTATTTATTTTGTTTGAACTCCACAGTTTCTGATAGTGATGTCAATTTGCACAAACTGCGCTCTGCTTGTGTGCTTGTATGACGCGGAAGGGAAGTGGAAGATGGAGCCAGGGCTGGCTGCAATCCTTGTGATGGAACACATTCTCCTCCTCATCAAGTTTGGATTCTCCCGTATTGTGCCTGAGGTACAGTTAGAAAACCCCTTAGAGATCGACGCACATACACAGCCTTTTGTTTTCCTTGAGAAAATAGAAATATTTCAAAACTAAAAACTGAGAACTCAAAATTGAACCAAACAAAAAAGAACCCATAATAAAAGCATTGGTGGGTCTGTGCGAGCTATACTATAGGCATGAACTGAAAAGAGGTGCCCTTTTGAATGCCCTTGAGGAAGACTTATGTTTGTGTGGGGTAAATGCATGCAGGAGCCAGCATGGGTACGAGCAAACCGACTGAAGAACGTGAACCACACCAAGGATGTGTCGAAACGTCTCCTCAGGAGCATCTCATGCAAAGAAACATAGAGTAGGTGGAGCACTCCATCTTTTTTGTAGGGGTGCGAGTGAACAGGTTGACGGATCAGGGGAAGAGGATCATTTATTTTGTTTCCAAGTGTACACACTACAGCAGAGGTTTTTTCAATCTCTTTTGCTGTGTGTAAATCGATATGGTGCATAGGAGCCGTTTCATATGCAAATATGGTGCCCAGTTTTTGTGCAGTCAAAATCCCTAGGGACCCTGTGGCTCCCTATTTGTTTGTGTTGCTAATGGAGTACTTAAGCAGGACTTTAAAGAGGATGAGCAAGAACTCTGATTTCAGATTTCACCCTAGCTGTGCAAGAATTGGCCTAACTAGCCTCTGGTTTGCTGATGATCTTTTCTTATTCTCCCATGGCAATCTCAATTCTGTGCAGTGTATCAAAGAAGTGTTGGATGAGTTTTGTGACAAGTCTGGCCTCATTATGAATCAAAGGAAGTCAAAGAATTTCTGTGCATGTCTGAATCCCTCTGACAAGGAAGCGCTTGCTAGAGTTGTTGACATTGAAGTTGGGAATTTGCCAGTTACCTACTTAGGGGTTCCATGTGCAGCTCGAGTCTTGGAGGATTAAACTTGCACGCTCGGTGCTCTATGGAGTGCTCCATTTCTGGTGCAAAATCTTCATACTCCTGAAGAGAATCATTAAGGAGTTAACAAGGCTGCTCAGAAATTTTATCTGGTCTGGAGGTAGTGAGGGGAAGAAAAGCCCCTATTGCATGGAAAACTGTTTGCTTGCCCAGAGAGGAGGGAGGGGTGGGGGACTCAAAGAAGTCTTAGCTTGGAACGGTGCATGCTTTGCTGTGCTCATTCATGAGGCCGTCCATGGATCTGATTCTATCTGGCATCGGTGGGTCAACCATGTGCTGCTCAAAGGAGAAGACTTCTGGAGTTGTACTTGCAAGTCAACTGCAAGTGCTAGTGGAGGACGATTCTGAGAATCAGAGATGAGCTTGCTCAGACCCTGAACGGAGACGGAAGGCCGGCAGTTCTTATCACTTCTTACAGAGAGAAAGGGTTCGGTGGGATTGCTTAATCTGAAGTGAGCTCAACACTTCTAGAGTTGCGTTCAGTGCGTGGAAGATTGTCGACCATGGGAGCTACACCAAGGACAGACTGAAAGTGATGGGAGTGATACAAGAAGATGATTGTGCTTTGTGCAGAAGAGGGATGCAAGAGAATAGGAGCCATTTGTGGTTCAGTTGTGAGTACACTCGAAAACGGTACTCAAGTACAGCTAGTGTTTCATTTGTTTAGATAATACCTAGTTTAAGTATGTGTTTTACTGGTCATTTTCATCATGTAGATCCAAATCAGGAGGGTTATATAATTCTTATCTTTATGAGTAAAGCTAGTGTTTCATTTGTTTGTTGTAGACAAATTAATAGCATCTCAAACCGTAAAACAAGTACAGTATAGAGTATTGGAACATGCTGCACACAGGTAGCAACGTGATAGCTACGTGCATTCACGCGCACAAACAGAGACACACATAAATACTAGATGGACGAAATGATTAAGCATGCATGATCGAAATGAAACGTGATTGATCAAGATGCTGTAGAAGATGCATCGACGTTTAGTGAGCCATCTCTTAAACCAGGATCGGTTGTCGTTGATTCGCCTTCCACCTTGAGCTTGGTTATAGGTACGCCCGCTAGATTAGAGTTTGGGTATATCACAGTGTGATGTTCGTTGTCTTCCTTGCCTTGCCTTGTTATTATTTTGAAGACGGTGGTCATGATGTTAATTTCTTTCACCTCCAACTGAAAGCATGCAATTAATTTATTAGTATTACTTACGAGTATGTATGTAGTGAGAGAGAGAGCCTAGTTAATTAAATAATTAATTTACCTCATTCCTATCAATCTTAACATGGTCACCAATATCAAAGGGACGGGTTACGTAGGCAAATACGATCCCTTGGAAAGCGGCTTTGCAAGTATCGCCGAAGATGAAGACAAGGCCAAGAAACAGAGAACCCAACGTCAGCATGACTTTGGTCGTGGCAAGCTTTGTAATGAAGAGCCAGAAGATGACCATGGCGAAAATTTCAGCACCAAATAAAACCTTGGATAAGATGTTCGCCGATTTCAACCGTCCATGGAGCTTGTTCATGTACACAAAGCATCTCCGGTGGGCGAATTTCTGTTCCATCCACCATATTTAATCTTGATATCATATCTTATATATTTCTGTTGCATCGAAATAATATCTATCTATAATTATTTTATTATCTATTACTATATATTACTATCCAAATATATTTGGGCCACATCACCCCCCTTTTTAAAATCTATCTTATTAAATCTTGATTTTATCATAATCTTGTAGATACTTAATTAAAATGTTAGTTCTATATTAGAATTTGTGTTGTTTAATTAATAATTCTATCCAAATATATAAATTTCTATCTTATCATTATACACATTTAATTAATACATAGATCTATAGTAAACCTTTTATTTAAAAAAGTATTTTTTTCGTCACAATCTATAAATCATAATCATAAAACTTTACCAATTCAACTAAATGTCATATTAAATTTAAATTATTTTTCGTAATTTTAATGTGGTATTTTTCTTAAATCATCAATGATAGCAAATTCTGCCACTATATTTAAGACAAATATTCATTTTATTAAAATAATATATTAAATACTTTTTAACTATCATATCATATTAAAATATCAATAAAAAAATAGATGTTATATTTAACATATATATATCACTAATATTGCATATTGATTACACTTTAGAAAAAAAGATAGATTTCTTAGTTAAGATAATAACTAGTACAAACCCCGTACCATGTACGGGTAATGTAAATATAAAATCGAATTAACCCATTCGAGATCGAATTTTGATACGAATACGCTTTTAACTCGGTAACTTATAATCTAAATCCGGTAGACCAAAGTCCGAACCTATTGACCTATATATGTACTTTTATTCATACACTTTTAATTCTAAAATAGTTCTATTCAAATTTTCAAATTTATATTAATAATGAATATACTATTGAAATATATGAAATTTTTTCACTATTCTTCAAGATTCAATAATGACAAAAATGTATACTAATTAATAAGAATTTTTTTAAAAGAATATAAAAGAAAATCACTTGAATTTCCTTATTCATATAAGGATATATAATTGAGTAAGATATTAAGTATACATAAGGAAATTGGATAAGATATCAAGAAGATATATAAGTTATTTTTTGAAAATCAATGCAAAAAATAAAATCATTATTATATTCAGGGTTGATGATGTGGCGCAAATTTTAACAAAGACTTGGGTTCCGCTTTATATTGTATTATAGTAGATCCTTTCACATATTCATTATATATTTGTTATCTAATTAGTTTTTCCAAAAACAATGACATATATACGAGATAATTTGGTTTTCTATTTAACTTATTAAATATTATCTATATATTTAATATATAATATATTAAACCGAAATTTATTTAACATTATTCATTTTATTATATAAGTTAGTTTACGTAATTTATTTTAAATGCCAAAAGATTTGTATCAATTGTTTTTTTGTTGATAACATGTGATAATGTATCTTATCTTATTTCATTCTTTCTCAATTATTTAAATATATGTTTATGTATGTCTAAAAAGTAAGTATGTAAATAAAATTTATTTATATACATGATGATATATATGAATGATGTCATTTTATAATCCAAAAAATAAGCGTCGTTTTAAAACAAATTATACATTTTATAATGTTTGTACTTTTTATGGTAAATTCGTACACAAAAAAATAAATAAATAACTAACACCCCCGTGCAAGGTACGGGTCATTTGCTAGTTATATATTATAGTGGAAGAAAATTTTGCCACAAAATTCTGCCATGTCATCCCTTTTGTTAAAATAATATATTATAAATAATTTTTTTTGGTCATCTATAAAATTGAAAAATTTATCTTTATTTACCATATAAACTTATTCCACTATTTATATGAAGATATATTAAATTTATCTTATTGTTATTTACCATATAAACTTATTCCACTAGCATTCGGCAGAGTTGTAGTCTTCTGTTTTTGTTTTTGTTGTTACCTTTTAGCTTTAGAGTTAGTGTTCATTGTGGTGTTTTTAGGTTTTTCAGTTTTCTTGCTCAGTGGTTTGGTTGTTCTTGGGTTGTATTGGGCGCATTCCAAGTAGGTCTGGATTGCCCTCATCCTGACCCCCCAGATCTTGCGTCTGCGGGATTATCCAGGGTTCTTGTATAGATATCTTATATCATATTAACAATTTAGGTGTATGATATATTAAATAGTATCATACGTACAACAAGAGATATATTAAAGGGCATTTAGGTGTATGATATTGTAAAGATATCTTATATCATATTAACAGTTTATATAAGATATATATATATCATACCTATTACATTATATATGGTATATCTACCAATAATTATATTTTTATCAAATGGTATCCTAATCCTTACTCGTGTAAAGATATATTATACATCTCCATCTTCTTTTTATTAGTATAATAAATTGAACAATTTGTATATTACCATATCATATTAATACCCAAGAAATAGTAAAAGATTAGATGATATATTTACAGTAATATCTAGTACTATATACTAAAGCGCAAGCAAATTCTGCTACCATATTTTGGTATTTTCATTTGATACTTATATACTTTTTTGTTTAATTAATTTCTTTTACAACATAATAATATATATACTAATTTGGTTTTTTATCTTATTAATATTCTCTATATTTTAAAATGTAATACTATATTAATCCAAAGTTTTATTTTAAATTATTGATTTATTTAGATTAGTTAGTTTATGCAGTTTAATTTTGATTGCAAAAGAGTTTTACCAATTTTTTATAAAATTTAATAATAGATCTCATCTTATTGCATTCTTCATCGATATATATATATATATATATATATTTATGTGTGTATAACAAATTAATATATTCCGACCAAAAACAAGTTAATACATACATACAATATTTTAATATAAATATTTGATGATATATGAGTCTTATGTTATTTTATAATTTAAAAGATACGAACCATTTTAAAAGAAATTAAACATATGATAATATTTGTAATTATTATACTAAATTTATATACAAGATAATAAAAATAAAAAACACCCCCTTACAAGGTCCGGGTCATTTGTTAGTATCTACTATAATGCAAACCCAAGTCTGTGTTAAAATTTGTACCACGTCATCATTATTGAATAAAACACTGATTTCATTTTTTTAAAATTTCCTTTAAAAATTATCTTTATGTGCTTTTGATATCTTAACCGAAATTTGATATCTTGCCTAATTTTCATATCCTAAGAAAATATAATTTTTATTTAAATTATTAAAATGTTTTTCGTTTTAAGTAAAAGATTTTGTTTACCATTTTATGAAGTATCCATATAATTAATTAAACATGACCGAGAAATTTTTTCCCAAATCCGAACGTCTTGGCCTATATATGTTCAGATTTGAGCTATACATTACTGAGTAAAAAATAGGATCGAGTTTTTAAATTTAATCTAGGATCGATTAAATCGGGTTTATACTCACATTACCCGTACATGGTACAGGATTTGTATTAGTTTATGTATAAAATTCTAGAGACTCAATGCACTAATATGAACCTTTGTCTTATAAGAAAATATTTGGATCCAACTTATTCTTGAACTAGTAAATGACCCGCACCTTGTACGAGGTGTTTTTTGTGTTTTTATTATCTTGTATATGAGTTCACAATAATAATTACAGATATTACCATATGTCTAATTTCTTTTAAAACGACGCATATCTTTTATATTATAAAATAACATAATTTTCTTATATCATCAAATATTTATATAGACCTATTGTATTTGTGTAAAATAACACGTATCCCACTCTCAACATTTCAATTTTTGATATTGTACCTGCTGCTGTTATTCTCTTTTTGGATAGTTGTTTTAGTTGTTTTGTTGTAAGATTGTGTTGTGATCCTCTAGTGGGAGTTTGCAAAGTTCTAGTGGGTTTTTTGTTGGTATTTTGCGTTTCTTGTGGTTTTGTTCGTTGCAGGGAAGCTTGTTTTTATAGGTGGTCTAATGGTGTAGGCTAAGTTTTTAGATTGGCTCAACTTCGGGGAGTCGGTATGATCAGTAGGGTGATGAATGATGTGAGAATAGGTTCGTGGAATGGCGGCACCCTTATAGGGAATTCTATTGAATTGGTTAAGGTTCTCTAAGGGCATAGAGTTTCGATTGCGTGTCTGCAAGAGACCAAGTGGAAAGGCATGAAGGCCCAAGATGTCGATGGGTGGGAATTGTTTCACTCAAGAGGTGATTGTAGAAAGAACGGGGTCGATATTTTAGTCGACAGGAAGCTGCCGGATCAACTGGTGTTGGTGGTTTGCACGAGTGATCGTAGAATATTGATAAAGATTGCCCTGGTGGAGAAGATTCTAAATATTATCAGCGCGTATGCCCCACATAGGGTTTGAGTGCGGAGGAGAAGAGAATGTTTTGGGAGGACTTGGATGGTCTGTTGAGGAGCATTCCAAGTTCAAAGCAACTACTTGTTGAGGGAGATTTCAACGGTCACATTGGGAAGGCCAGAGACGAATTCGAGGAGATGCATGGAGGTTTTAGGTTTGGGGTCAAAATGAGGGGGGCCGAGCTTCACTAGCTTTTGCGGATGCTTACAGCTGTATAATGGTTAACTCTTGGTTCAGGAAGAGGGTGGAACAGTTGATCACGTTTCAGAGCGTAGTGAGTAAAACACAGATTGACATTTTTGTGGTTAGGAGACCGGATAGAGGAGGGTGTAAGGATTTCAAGGTGATCCCTTATGAAGGTCTATCGTTGTTGGTGTTGGACTATAGAGTTTTGGACAAGTAGAGAAAGGTGTTCAGTAGGCCGCACCCGATAATTAGATGGTGGCGCCTATCGGAAGCAAATGGGCAGAGTCTGAGGGATAAGGACTTTGAGGAAGCCAATGCTAAAGGGGCTTGGCAAGAGGGAAGTGATGCTAATGTGATGTGGGGAAGGATGACATAGTGTATACGTAGAGCAGCGTGTGACGTGTTGGGCATGTCTAGAGGCGGATTTGGGCATAGGAGATCAGTGGTTTGGTTGAACGAAGAAGTGCAGGAAAAGGTAAAAAGCAAGCAGTTGGCATTCAAATCTTGGGTGAGGAGCTTTGGCCCGGACAGAGAGTCGAGATTATTAGAGTACAGAGTAGCGAAGAAAGAAACAAAGAAAGTAGTGGCGAGTGCAAAGGAGAAAGCATACGAGAGTCTCTACAAGGCGCTTAATGAAAAAGGTGGAGAGAAAGTTTTGTATAGGCTTGCGAGGAAAATAAATATGATGAGCTCGGATCTGGATAGGGTTCGATGCATCAAAGATGAAAACAGGAACGTGTTAGTAGATGATTTAGATATCAGAAAGCGATGAGAGAGATATTTTTGCGGTCTGCTAAATGAGGGTTATGGGTCAACGGAGGGGCACTGAGTTTCAGGGGTCAGGGTAGTTGTCTTGGCTACTGGCAATTCACTAGGGCAGAAGTCAGGGATGTGATCCGTAGGATGGGCAGTGGGTCCGGATGGGATCCTGGTGGAGATTTGGAAATGTTCGGCCGTGAGAGGATTGGAGTGGTTAGCATCGTTTTTCAATGTTATCTTCAAGTCGGCCAAGATGTCGGAGGAGTTGAGACTCAGTAATTTAATACCAATATATCAGAACAAAGGAGATATACATTAGTGTAATAACTATAGAGGAGTAAAACTACTTAGCCATACTTTGAAAGTGTGGGAGAAGGCAATTGAGCTAAGACTAAGGCGGCTAGTGCAAGTGTCAGAGAACCAGTTTTGTTTTATGCCAGGGAGATCATTTATAGAGGCTTTCCATTTGCTGAGAATGCTGATAGAAGCTTACGGGGAGAGAAAGAGAAATATGTATATGGTGTTCATGGATTTGGAGAAAGCTTATGATAGGATACCTAAAGAGTTGATTTGGGAATGTCTAGAAGCCAAAAAGTTGACACATACGTTTATCAAAGTGATTCGAGACATGTATGACCGGTAGATGACGAGTGTCTGCATGCAAGGAAGGGATACAAAGTTTTTCGAAGTGGGTATGGGTCTCCATCAAGGATCTGCACCGAGCCCTTTTCTATTCACTATAGTATTGGATGTGCTATCGAGAGACATTCAGGGTGAGGTTCCGAGGTGTATGCTGTTCGTAGATGACATCATATTGGTGGAGGAGTCTATAACTAAAGTTACTAACAAACTGGAAGCTTGGAGAGTGAGACTAGAATCTAAGGGGTTTAGGTTGAGTAGGACCATGATGGAGTAAGTGGTGTCCATCTTTGGTAAAGAAGATGAGTCTGGGAGTGAGGTGCGACTGGGAGGTGAAGTCATTGCGAAGAGAAGGTCCCGCTCAAGCTCAAGGGAAAATTCTACAGATTTGTTATAAGGCCTGCGATTTTCTAAGGTGTAGAGTGTTAGCCGACGACAAAGGCCCAAGAGCATAAAATAACAGTCCTTGAGATGAGAATGCTCAGATGGATGTGTGGCTACATGAGGATGGATAATATTAGAGACGAGGAGATTAAAAGCAGACTAGGGGTGGCTAGCATATAAGACAAACTCCAAGAATCAAGACTTCGTTGGTTTGGTCATGTTCAAAGGCGGAGTTCAGTCGGTACAGTTAAGAGGTGTGAGCGGTTGGATTTACGGTTATACAAGAGAGATAGAGGTCGCCTGAAGAAACGATGGATAGACAATATAAAACAGGATATCAGATTTTTAGGGATTTCAGTAGAGTTGGCAGTGTTGGGAGCGTTCGAGGGAGAAGATCACCGTGTTAGACTGTTAGTTTTTTTTTTTGTTTTTTTATTGGTTTAGTTTGTTGACTGGTTTGTTTTCTCTAGGTTATATTGCGCGTATTGCATCTAGGTCTAGAATATCCCCATCTTTAATCCCCAAATCATGCATTTGCGGGTTCCCCTTGGGTAAATATTGTTGTTGTTGTATTTGTATATAATTAATTTGTATATACAAAAATATACATATATAAATATATATGTATATATGTTATATTTGTATATTGATGAAGAATATAATAAGATGAAATGCATTATTAAATTATTAAAAAAATTGATAAAAATCTTTTGAAATTTAAATTAAATTGCATATAGTAACTAATATTAATAAATCTATAATTTTATATAAAAATTTGGATTAGTATTATATTTTATAATATAGATAATACGTAATAAGATAAAATATAAAACCAAATAATCTTATATATATGTTATTATGTTGTAAAAAAAAGTTAAATAACAAGCATATAAACATCAAATAAAACTATTAACGAATCATTATCTGAATAAGAAATCTAATTTTTTTTATCTAAAACATAATCAGTATGTAATGGACATATTCATCTAATCTTTTTATTAATGTTATTATTGGATTTCAATATGAAACGGTAGGAAAAATATTTAATAGCTTTTAATAAAAACAAGATGTGACATAAATATAGTGGTAGAATTTGCTAATAATGATGATTTTTAGAACAGAAATACGAAATTAATACTTATTATTAATATAATATTAAATCAATGGGTAAAAATGATCATTTTAAAATAAAAAATTTAGGATAAATTAATTTATTGACTAAATAGGTAGCCATATAATGATAAGATTGAGATTTATATATCATGATAGAGTTACTTAATTAAGCAACTCAAAGATAGAACTAATATTTTAATTAAATATGTATAGACTTAAGATTACATATTATGATAAAACTAAGATTGATATGATAATTTTTTAATAAGGATATTTGATTTGGCGCAATATGATAGCGGAATTTGCTTCCGCTTTAGTATATAGTGATAGAATTATAAATGAAGGAAGATTTACACAATCTTGTAATTATATGTTATCGAAGAATCCAAATTTTTTACATGATTATAATACATTATATACATGTACATGATTATAGTATCTTATATACATGCTATTGTATTAATTATATTCATTAATTACGAAGGTACTTACGAAAACTTACGTATGTACATGGAATCAATCTGTTATGATAATACAATATAAAGCAGAATTCATCTCTTTGTTAAAATTTGCGTCACCTCATCAAGGTTCAATAAAAAAAATGTTATTTACGCCATGTAATCAATGCATAATAATTTTATTTTAACAATGGTAACTAACATTTATATCTACTTAATATTTTATCCAATTTTTTATAGGATATTTTCCTAAAAACAATAAATAGCAAATCTTGCTATAATCAATAAAAAAAGAAGTGGTTTTTGATATCTTACTTAATTTCGATATGAAAATATAATTTTCAATTAATATTTTTTTATTTTTTGGGAAAAGTGATTTTTTCATTTCTATAAAGATTCTACATAATTAATTAAAATAATAGATCTTATAATCGAAATTAGAAAAGATAAAATACATATATAGGTTAATAGGTTCAAACTTGGATACGTCTATCCGACTTGAATTGTACCTTCTCGAACGAAAAGCAGGCTCGGATCAAAATTCGATCTCAGATCGATTAAGTCGGATTTACATTTACATTATCCGTACATGGTACGAGAATTATACTAGTTACCTATATATAGACTGTAATAAGTTATATACATAAAATAGATGTGTCAAACAGGTCGGGTCGGGTGGATTCGGATTCAGTCTTTTCGGGTTCGGGTTGAGTGCAGGATCGGGTCAATCGGGTTATAGGTAAAGGTGCGTCGGGTCTTGACAGATTATCGTGCGGGTTTGGGCCAACCTAACAGGTCAAGAACTTTAATTTTTAATGATTGTTGAAGTAATATTATAATTAAATAATAATACTTAATAATAAAATATTATTAATATATTTTTATAATAATATTATATTTATAATAGGTTTTATGATAAAATATATTATAATATTTACAATATAATATATTTATTCTACATATATATAATACATCGGATCGGTCAGGTCGGTCTCGGGTTTCAACTCAATCGGGTTCGGGTTAATCGGGTACGGTTTTTTCTTTGCTCGCTACTATTCGGCTCGGGTTTCAACCAAAAATTTGTGGTCGGTTCGGGTCGATTTTTCGAGTCGGGTATGACAACTCTAACATGATATGATTAATGTTTTATGTTTATCCACTATAAAATATCTTTATATAGTATGTGTTTCTATGGAATATATATTTACATATATAGGTATATATAGATTTATTCAATCATCATGAGATCGATTATACGACGTACCATCCATTCTTCAAATTCCTCCGTAGCTATCTCGGAGTTTTGGTGGGAAGCGTGACCAGTGGTGTTTGATGGTGGTTTGTCCACTCGCATCAATTCTAGTAAGAATTTTGCATATTTGACACCCAATTCCTTCGGTTCTTCATAGACTAAGTCATGAGCACTTATATGGGTCCGGCCTCTACTTTAATTAATAACAAATCAGCCGGATGCATGCGATTGAGGCATACGTATGTGCATGCATGCAAAGGCCGGAGTACGTGATCAATACATATATGTATAGAGGTAGATTCTTATAAAACAATCATTGTAGTGATATATAGTGCATAAATATGGAGCATTAGATCTAACTATAATAAACGGACGAGATTTAATCTTGAAGTTATAGGAGAATGAAAAATGAGCATAATCTCGTATAATAGGAAGATGAAATTACGTTACCTATATGCATGATATAAAAACGTTATATGAATGATTTTAATACGCTATATGCATGATTATAAAGGCTATAAGCATGATGTTTTATTAGTTGTATACATGAATACAGAAATCCCAAAATGTGGTAGTTCAATTTTTACAACTAAAAAGTTCAATTTATTATGTTAAAAGTTCAATTACGTGTACTTGAAGTTCAATTTTGTAATTCGTAAGGGTTCAATTTTTTGTACAGTAAGTTCAATTGTTTCTTAGTGTTAGTTCAATTTTGTTATTGTAAGTTCAATTTTTATATTATTCGATTTTTTGAAAATGAAAATAAATCAAAAATAATTCAAAAAATAAAAATATTTTTTTTTTATTTTTTTTAAAATAAAAATAAATTAAAAAATATGGATCATCCATTATTAGAGGTAAATCCAATGGATGAGGTTACTCCTTACCGTAAGGGGTTGTCCTTACGATAATAGTAGTCCTCACCGGAACCTAACTATATATATATATAGAGTTAGATTCGAATAAAATAATTATTATAGTGATATATAGTGCACAAATATGGAGCGTTACATATAAATATAATAAAGGGACGAGATTTAATCTTGAAATTATAAGATAAAGAAAAATCAGCGCATAATCTCATATTGTAGGAAGATGAAATTACGTTACCTAAATGCATGATATAACACGTTATATGCATGATTTTAAAACGCTATATGCATGATTATAAAGGAAGCATGAGGTAGTTAATTATGAGGTAAGTATTACCGGTAGTAAATATCAAAGATGCGTCGTACGTATATGGAGTCGAGATCATCGGGAATCTCATGCGAGGTGAAGTCAAGCCTTTTGGTGAGCCAGATGGCAGCCTCGTCGATGTCGCTTAAGCTTACAAGGCTGGCCATGCTCTTCATGAAGCTATTAATGCGGCTGTCCCTATCCTTGCTCGGCAAAGGATGCTGTTCCGGTGAAGATGACTCGGGAAAGGACGCCCCCACCTCCTGAGGGTCTCGTCGTTTTTGGCGCCAGTAGTAGGGCATTAGTGTGTGCCAACTCGAGTACGGCTTTTGGTTTTCTCTGAGGATGAGGAGGAGGAGGTAGAGGCGAAAGGCAGCGACTAGAATCCGAGCCCTTTCGTCGGGGGTGTAGATGTACTTGGACTTCCACCAGAGCATGAGAAGGTTCCTCGCGAGGCCCATGATGGACCCCACGAGGAGCGACACTAGGGTTAGGATGATGTACTCGTGGATGGCGGGGTAGAGTTTTCTCTTGAAATCATCCGCTCTATTGCTCACGTGTGCAGCTGTTGGCGGGGGTGCATGATGATGTGTTTGCTTGATCTCTCCTTGGTTGGCAATGAAGTAGATTATCCAAACGTGGAGAACCAAGGCGAAGTAGATCACCAGTATCACGCTCTGCGCCACACCCATAGTCCAGTACTCTCTGACGCTGACATGACCCTTGTCGTCGTCGCCAGGGGTGTCTCCTTCTTCATCCTCGTCATCACCCCAGACGGTGCTGATGAGGATCTGGAGGATGAGTGACCCGACTACTAGGGCCGGGATGAGGAGGAAGACGACGCTGAGCAGGAGTGCCCACTTCCAGAGCCGGGAGCCCAGGAAGTGGACCTTTCCCAGGCGCGGGACCCCGAGGCTCAGGCTGAGCCAGCACAGGGAGATCATCCCTGCTCGCGTCGCCCACACCATGCTAATCCGCTGGATCTTTTCGACCGACAACTGCTTCAAGGGCTTCATCTTGTAGATGCCCTGTTTCTTCTTCTGCCCCTCCGCGCCTGATCTTGCCGAGTCTGCTATGGCCCACAGCGTCTTGCCAGTGAAGAATAAGGAGAGCACGATTATAGGGAAACTTATGGCGAATGCAACAAGGCCCAAGAAAACCCAGACCATCGCCCAGACCACCTTTTTCAGCCGCCCCAGTATGGCGGTTTTCAATCGATCTAGGGCATCCGATGACGCTCCTTCTGGGCTCCCAGGGGGCTGTCCTTCCATATGTGACTCTGTGGGAACCATGATCTCGATCGATCACCTAGCTGGATACCTAATTATAATTTGTAAGATTTTTGAATTGCTTGGTTTGCCGGTTGAGCCCAAATTTATGGACGTGCTTGCACTAGCTTCTCCCTACAAATTAAAGTGTGTGTACTGAAAAGTACCCGTTACTCCCAAGAAATGAATATTTTTTTTATCGTCACCTCAAGCAAGAACATATTTAACTTCTTTTTGCCCCCTCTCGGTCTCTCGCGCTCTTTCCAGATTTATGGAGGTGTGTACGTTAGACCTTGTAATAGGAACGAAGAATCGATGCTAGCTTTAATGGATGTCGTCATTGCCATCCTTCTAAGGTAAGTGCGCCTATCTATCTATCTATCTATCTATTACTATATACTAAAGCAGAAGCAAATTTTGCTACCATATTGCGCCGCATTGCACCCTTTTTTAAAATCGATCTTATTAAATCTTGATTTTATCAGAATCTTATAGATACTTAATTAAAATATTAGTTCTATATTAGAATTTGTGTTGTTTAACTAATAACTCTATCCAAATATATAAATCTCTATCTTATCATTATACACATTTAATTAGTACATAGATCTATCAAAAACCTTTTATTTAAAAAATTATTTTTTTGTCACAATCTATAAATCATAATTACAATATTTTAATTTAATATCATATTAAATTTAAATAATTTTTGTAATTTTATTATGGTATTTTTTTAAAATTATCAACGGTAGCAAATTCTACCACTACTAGGTGTACCCGTTGTGCCATGGACGACAATGACTCATGTTTCACATTTCAAAATTATATTTATTATAAATAAGATATTAATAAGTGAAACCATATAATGAAAATTTTAGCACATGAAAATGTTATTTTTCTCTAGACGAAAAAATTATTTTTCAAATTTGTAGTACCGCATGTATGAGATTATAAAAATATTAAACGTATTCTAATTATAGAACAATTTAGTAAATAAAATTTACTTACTTTTGCGCCCTTCAAAATCTACCTCTAATGGTTAATATATATCATTGTCCCTATTATCATTGTCCCTATTATCACAATTTTTTGGTGCACTCAACGAACGAACTCCCGAGTGTTCGACACCCTACCGTGTACTACTACGAGGTTCGGTTTTTAATTAAATTTTGACCCCCCCAATCCGAACCGATCAAGGACTTATGATTAATCTCTTGAGCGTCTCTCAAATGTTTAACCAAGAGAACAACTTAGTCACATTTGATTCTCAAGAGTGCCTAGTCATCAAGAAGAAAACCAATAAGATTCTACTCAAAGGAGTTCGTGAAAATAATGTGTACGTCCTCAACAAAGAGTTTGAGCCTCCTTCAAAGTTTTGCTTATCTGCTTCTTTTGAGGACGCTGAGCTCTGACATCGACGTCTTGGTCATGTTGGACTTAACACAATCCTTAGGCTGCACCAACAAGATCTTGTTAGAGGACTTCCATGAATCGATCCTGATCAAGCTGAAGCGTGTGAAGCATGCATTAAAGGGAAGCAAACAAGAACGTCCTTTTAACCTAAGAATGAAGTGAGTATGAAGAAGCCTTTGGAACTACTTCACATGGAGTTGTGTGGACCCATGAGGACGAATAACTAGGGTGGAAAGAGGGTAAATGTACGTTATTGTCGATGATTTTTCTCGATTCACCTAGGTTCTTTTCTTGGTTGGTAAAGCATATGCTTCCAAGATGTTCAAGAGTTTCATCAAGCAAGTAGAAGTTGCCTGGAGGATGCATTTGAAAGCTATAAGGTTAGATCATGGGACAGAGTTCGAAAACTCAGAGTTCCTGAACTTTTGTGACCAGAAAGGCGTTTCCCACAACTTCTCAGCCCCGAGAACTCCTCAACAAGATGGTGTTGTGGAAAGGAACGCTGGAGGATATGGAAAGGACGATGATGTTGGCAAGTGTTGTCCCTAAGCAGTTTTGGGCTGAAGCCATTGCCACAGCTGCATACATTCTTAATCGTGCCATGATCCGTCCTTTGCTCAAAAAGACGTCCTATGAGCTGCTCAATGGAAGGAAGCCGAACATTGCACATCTTAGAACTTTTGGGTGCAAGTGTTTCATCCACAACAACGACAAAGATAATCTTGGGAAGTTTGATCCAAGAAGTGATGAAGGCATATTCCTTGGCTACTCTCTTCAAAGCAAGGCATATATTGACTTCCACAAAACGACTCTGAAATTGGAGGAAAGTATCCATGTGGGGTTCAAAGAAACTTTAAATCACAAGAAAGAACCAAGTCAGAATTAATGCCCTCAGTCTTCTTAAAAGGAGGATAACGTACTACACTTCTGGTGTAAGTCAGCGTTCTGGGAATGCTTTAGGTGAGGTTTCCATGGAAGTCCCTGGGACTGATGAAGAGCAACTCAGACTTGGTCGCCCAATCAACAAGAATGTGGACAGTGAAGTGAGCAAGAAGCTTTAAGGCCAAAGTGTGGACTCACATTTTGAGGGGGAACACATTGATCCTATAGAAAGAGTCCAAGACTCCGATGATGATTGCACTGATCCTCATTGCAATGAAGATAGGAACTCTAGACAGAAGGAGCCTCATTGTATGAGAAATCATCTAGTTGAGTAGATTGTTTCAGACAGATCCAAAGGAGTCCAGACAAGGTCAGCTGCAAATAAGTCCCATGAAACAAACCTTTCCTTTTGTGCTTTCAATCTTTTGTGTCCTTAGTTGAACCTAAGAACATTAAGGAAGCACTCTAGGATGCTGATTGGATTTAAGCCATGTAAGAGGAACTTAATAAATTTGAAAACAAAGTGTGGAAGCTCGTCCCTATACCTCAAAAGAAAAATGTGATAGGGACACGCTGGATCATCTTGAACAAGCTCAATGAGAGCGGAAGACTTTCAAGAAACAAGGAAAGACTTGTGGCACAAGGATTCAGGCAAGAGGAAGGGATTGACTATGTTGAGACGTTCACCCTCGTAACCAGAATTGAAGCCATTTGTCTTCTCTTTGCCTTTTCTGCTCACAAGGGGTTCAAGTTGTTTCAAATGGACGTCAAGATTGCCTTCCTCAATGGAAAGTTGAAGGAGAGGTCTATGTTGCTCAATCCCCAATATTTGAGAATGAGAAGTATCCAGATCATGTATACTATCTTGACATGGCGCTCTACGGTCTCAAGCAAGCCCTCGTGCTTGGTACGGCAGGTTTGCGTCCTTCTTATTGTCAAATGGCTATACGAGAGGTTCCATTGATAAAAATTTATTTATAAAGAAAGTCCATAAGGATATATTGATTGTCCAAGTCTATGTCGATGACACAGTCTTTGGAAGCACTAACATGAAACTTGTAGAGGATTTCAAGACCTTAATGAGTAGCAAGTTCAAGATGTCCCTCATAGGAGAACTCAACTTCTTCTTGGGACTCTAGATCAACTGAAGAAAGGGACGTGCATTCACCAGCAGAAATACATCAGAGAGATGCTAGAGAAATATGGGATGAACACGTCCAAACCAATTACTACACCCGTCTCCCCCAACACACACCTCGATGTTGATGAGAACGGCAAGTGCGTTGATCAAAAGCTCTATAGGATGATAGCTTCTCTCTTGTACTTGACTGCGAGCAGGCTTGATATTATGTTTGTTGTATGTTTATGTGCTCGTTTTCAAGCCAACCCAAAAGAGTCTCATATGAAAGAAGTTAAAAGGATTTTCAGGTATCTCAAGGGATACGATGATCTATGCCTTTGGTACCTAAGGAAGACGTCCCTTGACCTTGTGGGTTACTCAGATGCGGACTACGCCGGACATGTTGTTGATAGGAAGAGCACCTCAGGAATGGCGCAGTTCCTAGGCTCTTGCCTTATTTCATGGGGATCCAAGAAGCAGAACTTTGTGCACTTTCAATTGTGGTAGCTGAGTACATTGTTGATGCCTCATGCTATTCACAAGGTCTCTAGATCGAGTACCAATGTGAAGACTATGGTACGCCCCTTGGCACAATCCTCATCTTATGTGATAACATCAATGCCATTAACATAGCTAAAAATCCTTTTCATCATTCTCGCACAAAGCATATACACATTAGACATCATTTCTTGCATGATAATGTGGAACTAGGATTAATTAGTATGGAGCATGTTAGGATGGAAGACCAAGTAGCTGACATTTTCACTAAAGTACTTAATATACATCCCTATGAGCATCTCAGATTGCTCTTAGGGATGATAACTTTTAAATAGCAAGTCCCATTCTATTATTCCCCCAATGATTGGATATGTTAAGTAGAAAACATGTGTTTAGGACTGTATGCAATGAAATCCTATTTGTAAGAACGCTAGTCTTAAATACCTTGTTTGTATTGCATTGGAACTTAATTTTATGTCTTTATTTGTCTAAAGAGTATGCTTGATCACCCAACCCACATCATAAGCCAAAATCATGGGAACTCTAAGCTAACTCTAACATGCTGAGAGCCAAGTAAAAGCGTCCCATACTCCTATGAGCTTCTTCATATATTCTTTTACAGGACGTACTTGCTTGGTTTTTAAAATGGTTCTAAGGTGATCGCAAGGACTTTGCTCAGGGTGTTCTGAAATTGCTAAGAGAAAATCAGGCTAAGTCAGGTAAGGACACCAACTATCAATTCAGGTTTCCGTCCTCACATGTTTTGTCAAAGATGCCTTTCTTTTGTTTTTGCTCAAAAAAGTTTAAGGAAGTTGAAATGTCGCAAGCGTGATTTTGAGTTCGAAATTTGAAATGGAAGCCACTTGTACTTTGGGAACTGCTCCTATGTAACCATTCATTGCTTAATGTGAAAGTTAAACATGTGTCACTCATCCATAACATCTGTAAAAGATTAGCGTGCCTCCAGTGCCCTTAGAAATCCAACCCATGCCTTCCCTTTCAAATCTTTACCAACATTCAATTCTCCCAAGCCATACGCTCTTACTAGACCTGTCCAAACGCGGGTTGGCACACCCGGCCCGCCCAACCCACCCGCAAATAAGAGCGGGCTTGGACAAGGGTTTAGGCCCTACGGGCCAAGCCCAACCCGCCCATATTTAATCCGGGCCGGGTATGGACTGACTGTGTAGTCCATCCGAGCCGCTAGGCCCGGCCTGGCCCATAATATTTTACAAAAAAATAAATATTAATAAATATATTCATTAGGCTAGTGAATTAATTAATTCTTATTCAAACCCTACCCCATTCATTTATTCAACTCTTGCACTTGCACAACCCCTCACTCCTTTCATGCATCTCTCTCTCTCTCTCTCTCTCTCTCTCTCTCTCTCTCTCTCTCTCTCTCTCTCTCTCTCTCTCTCTCTCTCTCTCTCTCTCTCTCTCTCTCTCTCCCCCGATCTCCCTCTCATGTTATGTGTTTTTCAACAACTAATGCATTACAATTTAGAATGCAGGTTTATAAATTGTAAATAGTCCTATAAAAGAATATATGAAGAAGCTCATAGGAGTATAGGACGCTTTTACTTGGCTCTCGGCTAGGGTAAGATTAGAGTTCCTGATGGATCGTTAGTATAATAGAGGGACGTCCTTTACTTAGGTAAAGGCGTCCTTAGGTGAGGCGTCCTTACGAGGTGTAAGGGCGTCCTTTAGTTGTGCAGCGGAAATGTAAACTAAACAGGTGAACTTAGCATATAATGAACACAATGATTTATAGAGGAACCACTCAAGACCAAGTAGTCCTTGAGTGTAAACCTCTCACTCCTTGGAGGACTTTTGAATAGATTCTTCCTTTCTTATTAAACGTCCTTACGTTGTACTGGCGAGTTCTTTACACTTCTCTGGCACTTAGACAACGTCCTAAGTCCACTAGTAAAGTCCTCCTTTAAGCCTACAACCTAAGCGAGTTTAATCTTCAAAAGGACTTCTATCCCTACGTCTTACAGTGCATTGTAGGACTCTCTCTCTTTCTTTTTGGGTTTTCTGAGTTACAGACAAGTTGTGATTTGGGTTACAATTCTCACTCGATCTAGCACAAGCCTAGAACTGTTCTAGAGTGTTCTTGAGCTAGTTCTTCGTGTTCTTGAGTGAGTCGTTTTCCTCTGATTCTCTCTGAATATTCTCTGAAAGTGTTAACGTCAGAATAAATGTCTTGGGGCTATTTATAGGACTTGGGAAGGGCGTCTTTCCTCTTCGGACGATCATGCCCTTCGTGGACGTGGCTACAGGATCTTCCTCCACGTAGTATGGCGGTGATGAGGAAGCTTCCTGTATCCAGCTGTGTGTGATGGACTCCGCTACAGGATCTACCGCCACATGTTGATGAACTCTGCTACAGGATCGTCCGCCACGTACTGTTGGACTCTGCTACAGGATCGGTCTTCACGTGTCCTTGATGATCAAACATTGTCGAGTGATGTCATCCTGTCAGCTAGTGAGTAAGGACGCTCTGCTTGCGTTCCTACTTGCTTGGGACTCCGTCCTTGCTCAAGTAATCTCTTATTGGTCCTTACTTCCTGTCAGCTAGCGTCCCTAAGCGTAGGGAACGTCCACACACTTGTTGTCCTTTATGCCACTATCGTTCCTGAACACTTGGACAAATTTATTATAATCAAAGTGAGTTTGTCATATCAAAACCGAGGGACGGTTTGTGTGGGCACACTACCAAGTACGCAAGCGTCCTTGATAGCGTCCCAACAGTTCCCATCATTTAGGATTATGATGCGGGTTGGGTGATCAGGGATACTCTTTTTCAAGACAATAGAGACATTTAAATGACGTTCTTATGAAATGCACAAAGATGTTTTAGACTAGTGTCTATGCAAATATGAATTCAATGCATAATAGTCCTTAAACACTTGAAATCAACTAAACATAGTCAAGCATTGATGGAATAGTAGAACAGGACTTACTACTTAAAAGTTATCATCCCCAAGAGCAGCATGAGATGCTTAAAGGGACGTCTATCAAGTGCCTTAGTGAAAATATCAGCTACTTGGTCCTCAGTCCTTATATGCTCCATGCTAATTAGTCCTAACTTGACATTATCACGCAAGAAATGATTTCTAACATGAATATGCTTTGTGCGTGAACGATGCACATGATTCTTAGCAATATCTATGGCACTTGTATTATCACAAAGAATAGGAACGGTGCCAAGGGACGTACCATAGTCCTCGAGGTTGTACTTGATCCACAGAACTTGTGAACAACACGAAACATTAACAACGTACTCAGCTTCAGCAGTAGATAGCGCCACGTAGTTCTGTTTCTTGGATCCCCATGAGACGAGACAAGAGCCAAGGAACTGTACCATTCCCGGAGTGATCTTTCTGTTGATGACGTGACCAGCATAGTCAGTGTCCGAGTACCCAACTAGCTTCAAGGACGACTTCCTTGGATACCATATGCAAAGATCATCGTGTCCCTTGAGATCCCTAAAGATCCTTTTGACTTCCTGCATGTAGGACTCCTTTGGGTTGGCTTGAAACCGGGCACACAAGTAGACGACAAACATGATATCTGGACGACTTGCGGTCAAGTATAGAAACGACCCTATCATCCCGCGATACAGCTTTTGATCAACACTCTTCCCTTGTTCATCTGCGTAAAGACGCGAGTTGGGAGAGATAGGAGTAGTAGTTGGCTTGGACGTATTAATGCCATACTTCTCAAGCATTTCCCTTATGTATCTTTGTTGATGAATACGTGTCTCATCCTTGAGTTGATTGATATGAAGCCCTAAGAAGAAGTTGATTTCTCCTATGAGCGACATCTCGAACTCGCTACTCATCAAAGCCTTGAAGTCCTCTACAAGTTTCAAGTTAGTGCTTCCAAATACTATGTCATCGACATAGACTTGGGCCATTAAAACATGCTTGTGGACTTTCTTAATGAACAAAGTTTTATCTATTGAAACTCTAGTGTAACCATTTGAAAAGAGAAAGGACGCAAACCTGTCATACCACGCACTAGGAGCTGGTTTGAGTCCGTAGAGTGCCTTGTCAAGATAGTACACATAATTTGGGTGCTTCTCGTTCTCAAAACCTGGGGGTGTACACTTCTTCTTTCAACTTGCCATTAAGGAAGGCAGTCTTGACGTCCATTTGAAACAACTTGAACCCTTTGTGAGCATTAAAGGCAATGAGAAGACAGACAACCTCAATTCTAGCAACAGGAGCGAATGTCTCATCATAGTCAAGCCCTTCCTCTTGCTTGAATCCTTGAGCCACGATTCTTGCCTTGTTCCTTGACACTCGACTACTTTCATCAAGCTTGTTTATGAACATCCAGCGCGTCCCGATGATGTTTTTTCCTTTAGGCCTGGGGACGAGCATCCAAATTTTGTTCCTTTTGAACTGATTGAGTTCTTATTGCATAGCTTGGTTCAAGTCAGCGTCCTAGAGTGCTTCCTTTATGCTCTTAGATTCAATTAAGGACACAAAGGCGTTGATGGCACAAAACGCATAATATGCACTCTAGGACTTGCTTGCAGCTGACCTGGTCTGGACTCCTTTAGATCTATCTGAGACAATCTGATCCCTCGGATGATACTTAGAGAGACGGAACTCAAGTTGAAATAGTTGGGATAACCTGGGATCAATACTATCATCAGAGTCCTCATCTTCATCATCTTCAACCTCATCTTCAGTCTGAGTGTGTTCGCTCTCAGAAAGAGTGTTCACACCCTGTCTGAACTCTCCTTGTTGACTTGATTCAGCAATATCTTGTTGATTAGGAGACCAAGTCCTAGAAGGAACTTCTTGCTCATTGCTAGGGACGTCCATTGAAACTTCTTCAAGATCTCCATTTCCGTCTCCAGGAGTAAGATATCTTCCTGAAGACCAGTCCTCCTCTTCATCCTCGGAATCGCCCTTTGGAGAAGATGGAGAGCATTCCTTCTTACTTGACTTTTTCTTGAAGATTGAATTTTCCTTGAATGTCATATGAATACTTTCCTCAAGCTTTAGAGTCCTTTTGTTGAAGACTCCATAGGCTTTGCTTGTGAGGGAGTACCCAAGAAATATTCCTTCATCGCTTCTAGCATCAAACTTTCCAAGATTCTCTTTGCCACTGTTGCGGACGAAACACTTGCACCCAAAAGTCCTGAAATGTGCAATACTTGGTTTCTTCCCATTTAGCAATTCATAGGACGTCTTCTTGAGCAAAGGACAGATCATGGCACGATTTATGATGTAGGCGGTAGTGGAGACAGCTTCGGCCCAAAAGTGTTTGGGGACGCTGCTTGCCAACAACATAGTCCTTGCCATATCCTCCAGCGTCCTATTCTTTCTTTCCACAATACCATTTTGTTGAGGAGTTCTTGGGGTAGAGAAGTTGTGGGAGACACCATGTTGGTCACAGAAGGCCAGGAACTCTGAGTTCTCGAACTCCCTCCCGTGGTCTGACCTTAAAGCTTTCAAATTCGTCCCAAGTGCAACTTCTACTTGTTTGATGAAGACTTTGAACATCTTGAATGCATCTGCTTTTGTCACCAAGAAAAGAACCCAAGTGAATCGAGAAAAATCATCTACGAGAACATACATGTACCTCTTTCCACCGAAGCTCTGCATCCTCATTGGTCCACATAGGTCCATGTGAATTAGTTCCAAAGGCTTCTTAGTTCTCACTTCATTCTTGGACTTGAAGGACGTTCTTATTTGCTTCCCTTTGATGCAAGCTTCACATTGCTCAGCTTTATCAAGATCAATTCGGGGAAGTCCTCTCACAAGATTTTGTTTGTGAGGTCTAACGATTATGCTAAGTCCAGTATGACTAAGACGGTGATGCCAGAGATCGGCGTCCTCAAACGAAATAGATAAGCATAACTTTGGAGAAGGCTCGAAATCTTTGTTGAAGACGTACACATTGTTCTTGCGGACTCGCTTGAGAATAACTTTGTTGGATTGCTTGTTGATGACTAGCCATTCCTTAGAGTTAAATGTAACCAAGTTGTTTCCTTGATCACAAATTTGGGAGACACTAAGGAGATTGAAGCCAAGGTCCTCTACTAGATTCACATTAGCAACTCTTGTGGACTGGTTTAGTTTTGCAATGCTGTTGGATCGTAAGTCAGTTAATGAGGGCGTCCTTAACTGGGTTAAGGGCGTCCTTTAGTGCAGCGGAAAATAGACTTAACAGAATACAAGATAAGTGGACACGAGTATTTATAGAGGAACCCCACTAAGACCAACTAGTCTTATGGGTAAACCTCTACCTCCGTTGGAGGATTTTCAATAGCCGTCCCTTATCTTATTAAGAGCAAGTCCTTATAACTTAGGCGAGTAATTACACTTCTCTGAGCTAAGCGTCCGTCCTTAGCCTCACTAGTAACACTCCTTTCAACCTAACAAGTAACCTAACACTCTTAGCTATAAGGAAGCTATCACTCACGTCTCTCACAGTTCGTTGTGAGAGACAAACTACAACTCTAATTGATTTGTGGTTTGTTTTGGATTTGATGTGGTTGGACTTTCTTTCTCTTGCTTCAAGCTCACTTGATCTTCTTGATCTTCGTTCGTGTTCTTGAATGCTTCGGGAGAGCTTGAGAGAAAGTCTTCAAAGTCCACTCTTGCACCCACCCACCGCTATGCATACTCCTTGGAGAGTATTTATAGCGGAAGTGATTCTTGTCCTCTAGCGTCCTCTGAGACTTGGCAGGATCCTCGATCTTTGATCAACGGTGCGATGAGCGTCTTGAGGAAGTCAACTCTGTTGACGCTTGGGAAGCCTCCGCGTGGGTAGGGGACCATCGCTGGGAAAGCGACGTCTTTGGCATTGTCTACACGTGCCCAGACAAAGGAAGCTTCCTTCTGAGGACTAAGGCCGGACGATGATGTAATCATGTTGGGGCGGCCTTGATTTGAATTTGAACTTCGTCCGTATTTTGGCGCGCGTCCCTTCTTGATGAGGACTCCGTCCTATCTTGCGCAGGGACTCCGCCAATTACGTTTAGCTTTGGAAGTTCTGGTAACATGCGTCCCTACAGCATAGGGACTGCTGTTCACTTGTTGTCCTTTTCGCTCATGTGCGTCCACTGGACTTACCTGAGATCAAAACTTGGACAACTTATCAAATACATTTGAGTTTGTCATTATCAAAACAAGGGACGATTATTATTGGTTTAGATATTAACGACTGACGTCCTTAATATCGTCCCAACAATTTCCCCCTTTTTGATGATGACAAACTCTTTCAAATAATGCACACAGAAGTAAAGCTTTTAGCATGAGGAACTACACTTTGATTTTTCTTTTCAGCTTAGATTGGCATGCAACACATTCTTTTAAGTGCGTTCTATTTTATTCCTAACTAACGACCTTTTGACTTGGCCGAAATTCCCCCTGAATACATGCTTTCTATGATAACTTAAGGACAATCGCATCTCTGCAAAACTATACTTCCCCCTTTTGGCATCATCGAAAAGGAGAACAAGTCGAAAAGCATGCAAGCACAAAGTCATAACTAAAGAAAGGTACGCTTAGACAAAATGAAGCACAAATGTAGTGAATGGCATTCAGAATGAGAAACGAGAACGTTCATTACAGACATTCACAACAAGTGTTCAAAACGGGGACAGCGTCCCATTGTCTTAACAAAAACTCAAGAAATGATAAATTGTTTCAGGTTTAGAGAAGGGGGAGGTGATCATTTTCTGGGACGCTTGCCAAGGGCTTTGAGGTGTTGCTCCTGAAGATGGTTGTTCTGGGCAAGGAGCTCGTTGTTGCGCTCAAGAAGGTCTGTGTGGACGTGAAGTGTGTCGTGAACCTGCTGAATTAGATCAATCATTATGCACTGGCTCTCGATCATCATGCCCATCAGATACTTCGTAGAGTGCCTCTCAGCCTCATCAGGGACGCTCATACCATCGAGCTCGTCCTCGTCATCAGCAGCGTCCTCAGCTGGCGTCCCAACTACTTGGACATTTTCAGCTTCGTGATCTCCTTCTCCAGGTTCAGCAGCAGCAGCAGCTTGAGCTCTCCTCTCAGCTTTGGCTTTCCTTTCAGCCTCTTTCTGTTCCTTTTCTAGTTGGCGCTTAACGGACGGAAGGGGCTCATCACACCTGAGTTTCCCAACTGGAGGGAGTGTAATTTGCCTGACGTCCCAATGAATGCCAAAGGAACGCTCTTGTTTAGGAGCGTAGAGTCCCTACTGCTTCAGAATTTGCTTGACCAAGCCGGGGAAAGGAAGAGAGTGCCTGCCTCCTGTGCACTTGCCCATGTGTTCCAAGATTACTCGGGGCAAGTTTATCGGCTTGCGTTCCAAGAAAGCATCCAAGAGAATACTATCAGTGATCTGAACAATGGACTTCTTCTCTTGGCGGGGGACGACCATGCGCACAATGAAGTGATGCGCAAGGACGCCCGTCTTGGTGAGGCAATGAGCAACTCTGTCCTTAGCAGCTGGCTGTCTCCCATTGAATATTCTGTTGAGGATTTCATCTTGGGAGAAACGGCCAAAGTTCTTGCACGGCAGATCGTGCAGAGCATCTTGCGGAGAAGGACGCAGGCCTAGCATTTTGCGGACGGTGCCCTCAGCAACTGAGTACTCGTCCCCATCGATTTCAAAAGTCCCCTGAGGCTTCCCGTTTACTTCTGTGATTTCAAACTTTGAGTAGAAACGGAGAACCTCATCAGGGTCAACATCAGCGGCCTCAGCGCCCAAGTGCGTCCAACCCTGGAACTCAAGAAGATCCAAGAACTCTTGGCGCTGGTTCTCTGCCAGAAACTCGGCGGTGAAGAGGAGCGGCGATAGGATTTTCTTGAAGCGTTTCTGCTTGGAGCCATTGCTCACGATCACTTCATCACCAGCATCTTCTTCATCTCCATCTCCCTCCTCTTCCTCAGGTTCCTCATCCTGGGGAGGGGCGTCCTCGTCATCGGAGGCTTCGTTCCGTTGTTCTTGGAACTCAACCATTGCAGTGTCCTCAGCTGTGGACGCCTGTTTTGTGGGAGGCGCGTCCACCGCTGGAGTCCTTGCCAAGGACTCTGTGGGAACGGATGGAGGAGACGTCCCTTGAACTTGAGCAGCTTCTTCGACGGCCGGAGCAGGCGGAGGAGGAGGAGGAGGTGAAGCTCTAGGGGGAGAGGGAGAGGGAGTGCGGAGCTTAGCTTTTGGGGGGGGGGAGCAGAGGAGGAGCTGGGCGGAACCACTGAGATCGGTTTCACCTTGAGCGGAGCAGAGGGAGGAGGCGGTAGAGTAGCAGGGGCAGCATCCTTGGCCTGGACCTGGACTTGTGGAGCGTCCTTGGCCTGGACTTGAGGAGCGTCCTCTACCCTTGGAGGAGGAGGAGGGAGTTGACGAAGGTCCTGCATACTCGCTTGGATCGCCTTCTCAACGGCTGCTTTCTCTGCTTGCTCTTGTTCTTGGCGCGCCTTCTCCTCTTTTGCCAGTTGAATTTCGGAGAGGCGAATGGCGGCCATTTCTTCAACCGTGACGCCCTCAAGCTGAGCAGAGGACTTGAGGCGTCGTTTTGGGGCAGGAGGGGAGGAAGGGATTGGCTTTGGTGGGGAGGAGGAAGGGCCTTTAATTTGGAGCGATTTGGACGGAGGGGGAGAGGAAGGCCTTTTCCTTTTTTGAGAAGGGACGGAGCCCGTAGGAGCCACAACAAACTCCATTATATCAGGAAGTAGTTTGGCGAGCTCGTCCACGGTTCCACCAAAGGAGTCAGAAATGATTCCTGGCCCCATGAGCGGTGGGTTGGTGTGATTGGTTTCTTGAAGGCGGGGCTTGACATATGTGATCATGAAATAGTGGAGGAGGCGTTGGATTTTAGGAGGATGTTCGTGAGTGGACGCCCTAAGACAAATGTTGGCGAGCGTCCTAGGCTCCTTTTCAAGCCAGTCCTCAATGAGAGGGTCAAGGGGAGGACGGCGTTTGGGTTGAGAGGGGAGCCGGCCAATTGAGCTACTGTAAACAGAGGCTTTGGTGATATTTTCTGGCTCAGGCTCGGGTTTGAAGGGCTTCTCCAGAAATGAGAACCTCTTCGGCTGGTTTTTGGATTGAGAGCTGGATGGTTGTTTTTGTTGAGGAGGTTGGGAGCGAAGGGGTTGAGGAGGGGTGTTGGAGTGGCGGCGTTGGGTGCTTTGAGAGGAGGAATGGTGGCGAGGGGGTTCTTGTCGGCCGGAAGGTCTGCCTCTCGACTCCATTAATGACCGGCCTTTCACCAGAGGAGATCTCGAAGAGCTAGTGTTTTTCGCTGCCAACGAGGGTGAGGGATTCTTTGAGGCTCTTGTGTTGGCCATTTTTGAGATGGTTTAAATAGGGGAGGATTAGGGTTTGGAGAGAGATTTCGGGATTCGGTTGAAGATTTGGAAGATCTTTGAGATTTCTAAAAGTGTGCAAACAGCAGATGAGCGAAGAAAGGTTTTCGGAGTGCACAGGTGGGTATATATAGGAAGAAGACGAAGTTGGACGGTCGGGGGTAACAGAGTCTTTACACACAGCTTCGTCCACCCGCCTTCCCACACGTGGCTTTCTTCTTTGCTAAGGAATACAGCTGTTGATCACTGTTTGCGCATATCCCGAGATTTTCACTGACGATTCGTTAAAACGGTTTACCTTCCCAATTTCAACCACTCAAACTTCTCACAACTGCAAAGGACTCTGACCTGACGTCCTTTCAACACACAACACTACACAACACAGAACTGAACCACGGCGTCCCATTCACTGATCTCAACCTCTGTAATTAGAACTCTGTACAGACAACTCTCAGCTCTTAGCACGCGTCCCTTTGATCACTTAGAACCATTTTTGAAAATCAAGCAAGTACGTCCCGTAAAGGTGAAACAAGGAATGCTCATAGGACGCGTTTGCAAGATTCTCGGCTTGGGTAAGCTTAGAGTTCCCATCATTTCGGCTTATGATGAGGGTAGGGTGATCAGGGATACTCTTGAGATGAAAAGTGAAATGAATACCATTCAAGGACACAAGCGAATACACATATCTTAGACTAGCGTCCTTTAAAGATGACTTTAATGCATGACACACCTTAAAACAAGTTCTCAACAAGACATAGCCAATCATGGAGGGAATAATAGAACGGGACTTGATCATTTAAAAGTTATCATCCCCAAGAGCAACCGGAGGTGCTCGTAGGGACGTCTATCAAGTGCTTTTGTGAAAATATCGGCCACTTGGTCCTCAGTCCTAACATGATCCACTCTAATTAAACCAAGTTCAACATTATCACGAAGAAAGTGATGCCTTATGTGAATATGCTTTGTCCTATAATGATGAACGGGATTTTTGGCAATACTTATAGCACTGGTGTTGTCACACAAGATAGGGACTGTGTTGAGGGACGTACCATAATCTTCAAGTTGGTACTTGATCCATAGGACTTGTGAGCAGCACGAAGCAGCAGCAACGTACTCAGCTTCCGCGGTTGATAGTGCCACGGAGTTTTGCTTTTTGGATCCCCAGGATACAAGGCATGAGCCAAGGAATTGTGCCATTCCTGAGGTGCTCTTCCTATCCACCACATGGCCAGCGTAATCTGCGTCAGAGTAAGCTACCAGGTTCAGGGACGTCCTTCTGGGATACCATAGACATAGGTCATCCCGTCCCTTGAGATATCTGAAGATTCTTTTGACCTCTTGCATATGGGACTCCTTTGGATTTGCTTGAAATCGAGCGCACAAGCATACAGCGAACATGATGTCGGGACGACTTGCCGTAAGATATAGCAAGGACCCTATCATTCCTCTGTAGAGCTTTTGATCTACACTCTTGCCTTCTTCATCAGCATAGAGGCGAGTGTTTGGGGAGATGGGAGTATCAATGGGTTTTGAAGAGTTCATCCCATACTTCTCAAGCATTTCACGGATGTACTTTTGTTGATGAATCCGCGTCCCATCTTTGAGCTGAGTGATTTGGAGTCCCAAGAAGAAGTTGAGTTCTCCTATGAGGGACATCTCAAACTCACTACTCATCAAGTTCTTGAATTCCTCTACAAATTTCATGTTAGTGCTTCCAAAGACTATGTCATCGACATAGACTTGGACAATTAAGACATCTTTAAGAACTTTCTTTAAGAACAGGGTTTTATCAATGTTACCTCGTGTGTACCCGTTGGACAAGAGGAAGGACGCAAGCCTATCGTACCATGCACGAGGGGCTTGCTTGAGTCCATAGAGTGCCTTGTCCAAGAAGTACACATGATCTGGGTGATCAGCGTCCTCAAATCCTGGAGGTTGAGCGACGTACACTTCTTCTTTGAGCTTGCCGTTGAGAAAGGCTGTCTTGACGTCCATTTGAAAAAGCTTGAACCCTTTGTGAGCGGAAAAGGCGATGAGGAGGCGAATGGCTTCAATCCTGGCGACAGGAGCGAAGGTTTCATCATAATCAATCCCTTCCTCTTGCCTATAGCCTTGAGCCACAAGCCTTGCTTTGTTTCTTGACACGCGACCATTCTCATCAAGCTTGTTCCTGTAGACCCATCTCGTCCCTATTATGTTTTTGTTTCTCGGACGAGGGACGAGGGTCCAAACCTTATTTCTTTCGAATTGATTAAGTTCCTCTTGCATGGCCTGAATCCAATCAGCGTCCTGGAGTGCTTCCTTTATGTTCTTAGGTTCAACCAAGGACACAAAGGCGTTGAAGGCACAGAACGCTATGTTAGCATTAAGGGACTGACTCACGGCTGATCTTGTTTGAACTCCTTTTGACATATCTGAGATGATTTGATCCGTTGAATGAAGTCTCGAAAGATGGGATCCCTTATGAGTATCGTCCCTTACGGGAGTACATCTAGGGTCCGTCCAATCAGATTCATCTGAGTCAAACCCGTCGTCTTCATTGAGAGTTTCATAGAGTTCCCCCTCAGGTTGAGCGTCTTCTTCTTGACGCTGTTCTCCTTGTAGGCTTGATTCAGCGACCTCATGTTGAGCTAGAGATTCACTTTGAGATGGAACTTCCTGAACAACACTGGGAACTTCTACTGAGACTTCTTCAGGATTTTGAGTAGCGTCCTTAGGAACATAGTATTTTCCAGAGGACCCGAAATCAACTTCATCACCGGAGTCATCCTGCTGCAAAGGAGATGAGCGTTCTTTCTTACTTGGTTTATCTTTGTGAGAAGAACTTTCTTTGAACACAACATGAATGCTCTCCTCAAGCTTTAGAGTTCGTTTATTGAAAACTCTATACGCTTTACTGGTGAGGGAGTATCCAAGGAATATGGCTTCGTCACTTCTTGCGTCAAACTTTCCAAGTCTTTCTTTATCATTGTTGTGAACAAAGCACTTGCATCCAAAGACTCTGAGATAGTCGATGCGAGGCTTTCTTCCATTCAGCAACTCATAGGACGTCTTCTTCAGCAAAGGACGGATCATGGCTCGATTGATAATGTAGCACGCTGTAGCAATAGCTTCAGCCCAGAAGTACTTGGGGACGCTATTGGCTAAGAGCATAGTCCTTGCCATATCCTCCAGCGTCCTATTCTTTCTTTCCACCACTCCATTTTGTTGAGGAGTCCTTGGAGCTGAGAAGTTGTGAGAGACTCCATGTTGATCACAGTAGGCCACGAACTCTGAGTTTTGAAACCCCGTCCCATGGTCTGATCTTATGGATTTGAGAGGCGTCTCAAGCGCAACTTCCACTTGTTTGATGAAGACTTTGAATGCGTTGAAGCAATCTGTTTTTGAAGCTAAGAAAAGAACCCAGGTAAATCGAGAAAAGTCATCTACAAGGACATAGATATACCTCTTTCCACCATAGCTTAACGTCTTCATTGGTCCACAAAGATCCATATGGAGAAGTTCCAAAGGTTTCTTTGTGCTGACATCGTTATTTGACTTAAAGGACGTTCTTGTCTGCTTCCCTTTGATACATGCTTCACACTGTTCAATTTTCTCAGGATCAATTTGGGGAAGACCTTTCACAAGATTTCTTTGATGAAGCTTGAGGATTGTGCTTGGTCCAGCATGGCCAAGTCGGCGATGCCAGAGGTCAGCGTCCTCCTTTGACACAGATAAGCACAACTCAGATTTTGGCTTGAACTCCTGATTGAAGATGTAGACATTGTTCTTTCGGACTCCTTTCAGGACGACTTTGTTGGATTTCTTGTTGATGACGAGGCACTCCTTTGAGTCAAATGTGACTAAGTTTTCACCTTGATCACACATTTGAGAGACGCTTAGGAGGTTGAAGCCAAGTCCTTCAACAAGGCTAACATTTGTCGCTTTGATAGACGGATTGAGAGTAGCAGTTCCCGTCCCTTTGATCTTTCCTTTGCCCTTGTTGCCAAACGAGACAGTTCGTCCCGTGGCGCTACTTTGGATAGAAGTGAGATGGATCTGGCTTCCTGTCATATGGTTTGAGGCGCCACTATCAATGATCCATGGGCGTCCCCTGACTTCCACCTGCCAAAACAAGGTTAGTGTATGGCGACCCAGGCAAGGTGTTCCTTACCTGGTTCGTTACAGAAATAGAACTCTGGTTCTGGCATGTAGTCACTTATATTCACATCATTTGAAATAGCATGCTTTCTGAAAGAACTCTTAGATCGTCTAGGACGTCTAGGGTTAGCCTTAGGGACGGACTTATCATTTTCAATGTTATTCCTAGCAGCTTTGCCACTTTCAATGTCGTTCTTCAGTTTCAGGCAATCATATTTGAAGTGATCTCCTTTTCCACAGTACCAACACGTCCTATAGTAAGTACCAAGGTAAAACTTCTTGTTGGGACGTTGGATTTTGTTCTTTTTCATCTTTTGAGGGTCACAAACTTTTGAACCTTCCCCCTTAGCAATCTTCTTATAGATCCCATGACTAGTGGAGTTAGTGTAATAGTCCCTTTGACCTTTCTCTCCACTCTCTAGGACTCGAATTCTTTCAAGAAGGTTCTTGGTCTTTTCCCTTTCTAATTCAAGTTCTGAGGTTTTGCTAGCCTCAAAGTCACTAGGGAGAGAGTTCCTAGTGTCAGACTCGTATCCTAGTCCTCTTTTGGCTGGGACAAACACCATTGGTTGAACTACCTCAATTACCGGGCTCTTCCCTAACACTTTCACCTCTTCCCTAAGCTTAGCGTTCTCTAGCTTAAGGCACATCACTTCAGTTTTCAGGGATTTAACTTCGACATGCGAGGACTCTAGTTGTAACGAAACTGTAGCACAGTTCTCACATTCAACTAGCCTATTTTCACTTTCAAGTTCAAGATCATCCATTCTATGTTGCATAACAACGCTTTCTTCCATGATTCTTTTAATGAGCTTAATAAGTTTGGTTTTGGAACAATTCTCTAAGGAGTTCATCATGGATTCACGAGTTACCTCTTGTTCCTTTTCAGAAGCGTCCTCTTCAAGGACTGGGGCATCCTCCACAGCCATGTACGCCACTTGCTCATCATCTGAGGCGTCCTCTACGGCTATGTACGCCACTGGTCCTTCTGGTTCTTCATCATCAGAACTCACATTATCCCATGCGGCTTCGCACGCTCCCAAGAGAGCTTTCATCTTCATTTCTTTTGAGTTTAGTCCCGTAGTACACCTTTTAGCAAAGTGTCCTTTCTTGTTACATTTGTAGCAAGTAAGTTCCTTCATCTCTGCCTCTGTATACTTGGGACTCTCCTTTTTGTAAGGCATCTTGTGTTTCTTGGAATCTCTGGCCTTTTTACCCCATAAGCGAGCAACTTTGTGTAGAAGGGCAATCTCTTCCTCTTCTTCCAGTTGTTCCTTAGTCTTGCTTTCCTTTTCTTTCAAAGCTTGAGCACGCATCCTTTCACGATTCTCATTTTTATTTGCTTCCACCATTAGGGCAATATCTCTTTGATGGCGCAGATACTCAGGAGTTGACGTCATCAAAGCAAGATCTGTCTGGGGGTTTCTAGCCAATTCATCCATATCAGCTTCCCTTCTCACTTCATAGCCTCTCAGCTTCCCATAGATCTCTTCCATATCCAGGGTTTTGTTGGCTGTGTTCTCCTTGAACGTAGTCCTATCAAAATTCCATTTTCCTGTAAGCCCATCAATGACTACTCCGACTCTGTTTCTCATTGAGACTTCAGCTTCTGGGATGCCTAAATTTCGCATTTTGGTCACAAGAGCTTCAAAGCAGTATGAGTAGTCCTTGACAGATTCGTTAGGAAGCATTCTGAAGGCATAGAACTCTCGTTTGATTTCAAGCTTGACGTCTTCCTTCATCTCTGCCGTACCCACATGGTACTTCTCAAGAGCTTCCCATTGTAGTTTGGCTGTTGCCAAATTGCTAACTCGGGTGGCGTCCCTTTCGCAGAGGGACGCTTGAAGGAAGCATATAGCCTTAGCGTTTGTTTCCAAAAGCTTGAATTCGTCAGGACCCCACTCGTCCTCTTTGTCTTTCTTGTCATCAGGGATGGTAAGGTCACCCTTCATGATCACTCTCCAGCATTGATAATTCTGACTTCTGCAAAAGTTCTCGAAGCGGATCTTCCAGCGGTTGAAGTTGCCGTCCGTCAGGCGAGGAGGCTTTACAAAAGAGATTCCAATAGGTTCCATGTCCATCTTGTACCTGCAACTCAACAAAAATCTAGAGCGCCTGCTCTGATACCAATTGTTGGATCGTAAGTCAGTTAATGAGGGCGTCCTTAACTGGGTTAAGGGCGTCCTTTAGTGCAGCGGAAAATAGACTTAACAGAATACAAGATAAGTGGACACGAGTATTTATAGAGGAACCCCACTAAGACCAACTAGTCTTATGGGTAAACCTCTACCTCCGTTGGAGGATTTTCAATAGCCGTCCCTTATCTTATTAAGAGCGAGTCCTTACAACTTAGGCGAGTCGTTACACTTCTCTGAGCTAAGCGTCCGTCCTTAGCCTCACTAGTAACACTCCTTTCAACCTAACAAGTAACCTAACACTCTTAGCTATAAGGAAGCTATCACTCACGTCTCTCACGGTTCGTTGTGAGAGACAAACTACAACTCCAATTGATTTGTGGTTTGTTTTGGATTTGATGTGGTTGGACTTTCTTTCTCTTGCTTCAAGCTCACTTGATCTTCTTGATCTTCGTTCGTGTTCTTGAATGCTTCGGGAGAGCTTGAGAGAAAGTCTTCAAAGTCCACTCTTGCACCCACCCACCGCTATGCATACTCCTTGGAGAGTATTTATAGCGGAAGTGATTCTTGTCCTCTAGCGTCCTCTGAGACTTGGCAGGATCCTCGATCTTTGATCAACGGTGCGATGAGCGTCTTGAGGAAGTCAACTCTGTTGACGCTTGGGAAGCCTCCGCGTGGGTAGGGGACCATCGCTGGGAAAGCGACGTCTTTGGCATTGTCTACACGTGCCCAGACAAAGGAAGCTTCCTTCTGAGGACTAAGGCCGGACGATGATGTAATCATGTTGGGGCGGCCTTGATTTGAATTTGAACTTCGTCCGTATTTTGGCGCGCGTCCCTTCTTGATGAGGACTCCGTCCTATCTTGCGCAGGGACTCCGCCAATTACGTTTAGCTTTGGAAGTTCTGGTAACATGCGTCCCTACAGCATAGGGACTGCTGTTCACTTGTTGTCCTTTTCGCTCATGTGCGTCCACTGGACTTACCTGAGATCAAAACTTGGACAACTTATCAAATACGTTTGAGTTTGTCATTATCAAAACAAGGGACGATTATTATTGGTTTAGATATTAACGACTGACGTCCTTAATATCGTCCCAACAAATGCCCGTCCCTTTGATCTTGCCTTTGCCCTTGTTACCAAATGAGACAGTTCCTGTCCTGGTATTTGTTTGGATAGAAGTGAGATAGATCCGGATTCCTGTCATGTGATTGGAGGCGCCACTATCGATGATCCACGGGCTTCTCCTCACTTCTACCTATTAAAAAGAGTTAGTTGTTTGCGACCCAAGCAAGGTGTTCCTTACCCGGCTCGTTACAGTAATAAAACTCTTTCTCAGGCATGTAATCATTCAAGTTCACATCATTTAAAGTAGCATGCTTTCTATATGCGTTCTTTGGACCTCTAGAACGACTTGCACGCTTTCTGGGAGCCGATTCATGGTTTTCATTTTCTTTTCTAGCTTTTCTACCGTTCTCAATGTCTTCCTCTAACTTAGAGAATTCATACTTGCAATGACCATGTTTTCCACAGTGGATCTAACTTAGAGAATTCATACTTGCAATGACCATGTTTTCCACAGTGGAAACAAGTCCTGTAGTATTCACCAAGGTAGTACTTTTTGTTTGGTCTTTGAATCCTATTTTCTTCCATCTTTTCAGGATTACAGACTCTTGAACCTTCACCTTTAGTAATTTTCTTGTACATTTGGTGGCTTTTGGAATTTGTATAGTAGTCCTCATGTCCTACATTACCAGTTTCAAGAACTCTAATTCTTTCTTCCAAATTCCTAGTTTTCTCTCTTTGAAGTTCTAGCTCATTTGTCTTGCTAGCCTCAAAGTCACTAGGTAAGGAGTCCTTGGAATTAGATGACGAATTGTATCCTAGTCCTCTCTTAGGTGGGACAAACAACACAGGCTTGATAGGTTCAGTTGTGGGAGTCTTACCTAACACTTTAATCTCGTCCCTTAGCTTAGCATTCTCAAACTTAAGACATACTATTTCATTTTTAAGGGAATTGGAGTTTTCTTGTGAGGACTCTAGTTCTTTAGCAACTTTAGATAAATTCTCACATTCAAAAACAATGTTTTTAGACTCTTCCTCAAGCATATCAAGCCGTTCTTTCATAGCATAACTTTCTTGCATGATTTTGGCAATCAACTTAATTAATTTTGGTTTGGAATATGAATCAAGAGATTGAATGAGGGATTCTCGGGTTACCTCTTCTTTAGTTTGAGAGGCGTCTTTTGATTCTTCCTCCATGGCCATGAAGCAAGTGCCTTGGGAACGCCAGTCTTCTCTATCGCTCTCGATGTCGTCCCATGCTGCTTGATGACCAGCATAATGAGCCTGCTTCTTTACATCTTTTCCTGAGTAGCAGTTCTTTGCAAATTGACCTTTCTTGTTACACTTGTAACAGGTCACCTCCTTCATCTCTTGATCAGGTTATGAACTATTCTCCTTGGACTTAGTGGCAAGCTTTTTCATCTTTCTTCTTTTGAGCCATGACTTGATCCTCTTATACATTAGAGCTAGCTCAGCGTCTTCATTATCGTCCTCGTCAGGCAACGTGATGTAGAAGTGACATTTTTCGGGAACTTGCTCCAATTGACTTGCTTCTAGCCTCAAGGCAAGTCCTTTCTGCTCATGATTTTTCATGTCAAAGACTTTCCTATGTTCATAGCCCATGAGCTTACCGTAAATAGCGTCCATGGTGAGATTTGTATTGGCACGATTTTCATTAAAGGTAGTCCTGTCAAAATTCTAGTCACCAGTTAGACCATCAATCAAGACTTGAATCTTCATTCTCTGAGAGATTTCTGTGTCAAGAATGCCCAAGTTCCTTAGCTTTGTTAACAAGTTCTCAAAGCGAGAGGTATAGTCAATGATAGATTCATCTGGATTCATTCGGAAGTAGAAGAACACTCTCTTATGCATCATGCATGTATCTTCCTTCATGTCTTTAGTCCCAACATGAAACCTTTCAATAGCTTCCCATTGTTCCTTAGCAGTCTTGCAGTTACTCACGCGAGTGGCATCCCTCTCGCATAAAGCATTCTGCAAGAGACAGATAGCTTTGTGGTTAAGTTCCATTAGCTTGAACTCCTCAGGACCCCATAGCTTCTCATCATGCCTTTTGGCCAATGGGATTTCATGGTCACCGTCCTTGATGACCTGCCAACATTGATAGTAGTTTCCTCTAAGAAAGTTCGTCATCCTGTCTCTCTAACGACTGTAGTTGCCATCCGTGGGACGAGGAGGCTTAGCACCACTGATACATATTGGTTCCATATCCATGATTAGCTGCAAACTTTGAAACAATCTAGAGCGCCTACTCTAATACCAATTATAACACGAGGACTTCCCAAGAGGTCATCCATCCTAGTACTACTTTACAAGTCCAAATAATTCCCAGCCGCTCTTGCCCATATCTCCCCACCAAAAGTCCCTGCCACCCCTAAGTCTAGGGGTCCCTCATCAGAAAGGGTCACTGGCATGTCAGAAACCGAAGCCACTCTTATTGTCCCAGTTGAGGATAACTCTAAGGATGAATTTGGCTCAAATAGTGAGAACGCTGTTGATTCTCACGAAGAGATTGATGTGGATTCCATCCAGATGGAAATAACTCGGCAGCAAATTGAGGCCGACGCTGAACTTGCCCACCAAATCTCCAACGATAATTGAGCATTCTTCTTGAGAACGCTCCCCCTGTTGAGCAGCAAGTACAGGAACTAACTCTGGACGAGCAACCAAAAATTGATGCTCATGAGGACGTGCCTTATGAACCTCAAGATGCAGCACATAAGTTCGCTCCTGCCAAGGAACAAAGGACTGAGCAGCAAAAGCCAAAGAAAGCTGCTAAAAAGAAGGAGAAAGTCAGTCAGGACGACGACTTGAATGTTGAGAATCTCTAACGAGATGAAGAAGAAGATGATGATGAGGATGATGACGCTGAGTCTTCCAAATCTAAGAAGGGGAAGAAGAATAAGAAGAATAAGAAGGAAGATCACATCTTGAGTCCCCTGCTCTTCACTAAACAGTTTTTAAGTTAGCACTCGGAAGCAGCAGAGCTAGTAGAGCTGCTCAAATTTCAGAACTGGATGCACCTAGGCCAAGAGCCCGTTGTAGAAAATCCATAAAAAGCCCAAGACTTCTATGACTCCTTGGAGATTGACTTAGAGAACGGCATGGGCACGTTCATTGTTGATGAAGCTGAGTCTTCCAAATCTAAGAAGGGCAAGTTTAGTTCTGTAGAGATGCGCTACATATTAGTTATCTAGAATAAGCAAGTGTTAAGGGGGAACTATTAGCAAAAGGTCTAAGGGACCCTGCTTTTAATAATTTGAGGGACGCTTAGAATTGTTTAGGACCCTCACCCTCACCCTCACCCTAAAAATCCAAAAGTTAGAAAGATCAAAGGTTGAAAACTTGTGCTTATCTAAAATTGCCAGGTCCCAAGGGACGCTCTTAAAGTTTTCATGCATGCTAAGTTTTCAAGTCAAATTATTTTACTTAAGGGTTTATCATCATCAAAAAGTGGGAAATTGTGGGGATGATGATAAGGACTCCCTTGTACTTAACATTGTTACATAACAATGGTCCCTTAGTTTTGATATGACAAACTCACTTTGATCTAATAAGTATGTTTCAGGAACGCAGGACATGAAAAAGACAATAAGTTGTATAGCCGTCTCTAAGGTGTAGGGACGCTACTTCTCAGGATTAAGGACCAAATATGTTTCTACTTCGATAAGGACGCAGTCCCAAGCAAGTAGGAACGCAAGCTCAAAACACTAGAGTCCTTACAAGGGTACCCAACAAGAGGACATCACCCGACAAGCCTTGATCATAGATTCCACGTGGAGGTAGATTCTGTATATGAGTTAATCACCATGTTGAAGTAGATCCTGTAGATGGGTTCTACAGAAGTTGCCTGAAAGCTTCCCTCATCACCGCCAAGGACACGTGGAAGCTGATCCTTGTTGCAACGTATTGAAGGGCGTGATCGTCCAGAGGAATGATGTCCTTCTTGAGCCACTATAAATACCCCTAGGGTATTTATTGTGACTTTCGCTTCTCAGAGAATATTCAGATGATATTGTCACGATCACGAAGAACACCAAAAACTCACCAAGAACAGTGAAGAACTAGGTGTTAGATCGAGAGAGAAGCCTAACCAAACCACAAAACAAGTTTGTAAGAGAAAGAACAAAAAGAAAGAAGTCCCAAAGGAGGTAGGGATAGCGTCTTTAGAGTATTGAGTTAGATTATAGTGCAAGGGTGAAAGGAGCATTACAAGTGGACTTAGGGATGAACACTTAAGTGCCAGAGAACTGTAGGATTCGCCGTGTAACTGTAAGGACTCTCAATAATAAAAGGAATGAAGCTATTCAAAAATCCTCCACGGAGGTAGAGGTTTACTCTCAAGCACTACTTGGTCTTGAGAGATTCCTCTATAAATACATGAGTCCTTTATTTATTGCACTTTACCTGCTTCAATATTTTAAGTACTTATTCCGCTGCCCTAAGGACACCGACAAAGGACGCTCTTAGAACTCTAACCCGTACTTGTACGATCCAACATAGATTATTTTGACACTTATGCTCTTGTTGCCAAGACAACATCCATAAGAGTGCTCTTAGCACTTACCTCTATTCATAGGGTGGAAGTGCATCAATTGGACATTAAAACCACATTCTTAAATGGAGATTTAGAAGAGGAATTGGATATGGAGTACCTGGAAGGTTTTGTGGCTCCAGGGAATGAAAACAAAGTCTCTAAACTTGTAAAATCCTTATATGTGTTAAAGCAGGCTCCAAAACAATGGTATGAGAAGTTTGATTCAACCATATTATCATATGGATTTAAGCACAATGGAGCTGACATATGTGTTTATACGAAGTTCATTGACAAATACAGTGTTATAATTTGCCTTTAGGTCGATGATATGCTGATATAAAGCAATTCTAAGGAGAAAGTTAATGAGACTAAAAACTTCTAGAAATCACAATTCAAGATTGTAGGATCTGTTTTAGTACTTCAGAGGTCGTCGACACCTACGATGTCAGCGACCAGAGTTAACAACCTTAGGTTGTGCAGCGGAAATTCAAACACAGGAAAGATTATGAAATACCAGATTTGAACAATGATTTAGAGTGGAAACTCCTTGTAGCCAACGTGCTTGCAAGGAGAAAAACCACTTGCCCTCTAAGCTTCAACTTAGAAGGACTTGAAGAGCACTTCGCTCCCTATATTGATTTCTCGGGCTACAAAAAGGTGTTCCTACTTCAAGATGCGAATCTCACGCTCTGGAGAATCCCACTCTCTCTCTTGCAAGTTGTAACACCCCAATTTTAAACCAGGAATGTTACACGCCAGTGACCTCGGATTTGAAGTCCGAAGCCACCCTAGGCTTGATCCGAACAATTAATATAATAACATTAAAGAGTAAAAGGAAAAACCATGTACAATAATTTTTTTTTAAATTAAAATTCTCTAAAAAGAGTTTGAAATCTTACAGCGGAAGATTAAAAAATTTGAATTACATAAAGACGTTCATACTTGCTCCTATACATCGCCTAGAAAACGAAAATCTTAATTCATTTTTCTTCAATTTGAAAATGAAATTAACTTTATAAACTATCTTGAAAAAGGTCCAACTGCAGCTCAACTCTTCTCCAACTTTACTTCCTTCGACCTGAAGAATATGATCGCCTGATGTGCCGTGACGAGAAATACGGTTGACACCAGCCGAACCATGCAAAGGAAAGAATGTGGTCGGGTTAGTCATGTGACAGACTAAGCAAATAGGGTTTTGAAAATGGTTCTTTTGTGGTGATACCCAGTCACTAGTATCGAACTCCGAATAAAAGCCGGTCGATGATCTAGCAACCCAAGTACTTCCCACGGACGAGGAAAACGATGAGATGCAACGAAAAGAATTAGGACACCACATGAGTATGGTTCCTTAAAATCTTGATCGATTTGTTGGGAACGTTTATTATTCACACAGAGATTTTGAAAAGGCTCCGTCGACTAATTAGATCCACGATCAACCTCACCGCATATGCGAATTCAGATTGGAAAAAGGATCGTCATCAGCCGGGAGCAAGAATGATTTTCCAAGTTGTACTAACCATCCTGGTTCATTAATTACGTGCACTAGCACTTATCTTACTCAATTTCAAAACTTCATACTTCACGTTAATAACTTTTAATTTTTATCAACACTAGTCGAGATACTTCGAACAACGGTTTCCGCAGATTTGAAGAATGCACTAGCTAGGTGCAACGTCCCTCACGCACAGTTGAGGCGACATGGTCATGACCAGCATTAGGGTATAGGGCCATCCTAATGCAGTTATAGAGAGGCATTCTGAGGACCGAAGGCTCCACCCCTAATTCTAACCTAAGTCCATAACAAGCCACTACGAGGCTAACAACAAACAAAGCCACTACGAGGCTAACAAACAAGCAAGGCCACGTACAAGGCCAACACAGATCGAACCTAAGTCCATACTAGCGTAGCCTAAAAATAATAACAACTACGCGAATAACAATGTCGTTAATACTAGGAAATAAAACAACAACCTAGTTCATTTTAATTTCATACAATTAGTTCCCAACAAACGGATAAAAACGAGCATGCTAAAACTGAACGAAACCACTTGTCTCGGATAAGACGTTTGACTACAGTTGACTCGCAGAGGAATGGTTAACGACGATAGCTTGAATCTTCGTTAATCGAACGATACTGGAAAGGGAATAATTCAAAATAAACTTTAATAATTTATTTTGAAGAAAGGAAAATTAGAGTTCATATCCTTCATGACCCTAATTTAATAATAACCCCTTTGTATTTTAATTTTACTTTCCACATTTTATTGATAAGGTTTCTTAGTAAAAACTTATATAATTTTCACTTCTCATTTTATTTTTTAAGAACCATTGACATATATGAATATTATAAGGTCATTATACTATAACATATTCAATATAAATTTCACCATTATTTTCTAAGCATGATTTATAAGTATTATCTTTGAAATTATATCCATCATTCTCAAATTTTACAATTCCTCATATCATATAGTCTTAAACCAAAATAATAATGATAAAATTAGATTCATTTTTATAATAATAGTCATGTAGATTTCAATAGCAATTTACTTAAACACTATTATTACTTTTAATTTAATTTAAATTAATTAAATTATTTTTTATTTTTATTTTTTTTAATTCAGAACCGAACCCAGGTTGACCGGGCCGGGTTGGGCCCGACCAACCAATCGGGTCACCACGCAAAAACCCCCGAGTTGGACAACCCCCTATCGAAAAGGACAGAGCACGCTGACCTTACTTCTCGGCGATTTCTGGGAGATTTCAGGTGGATTTTCAGCGAGACGACTGTAGATCTGGAAACTACGAAAAGAGACGAAGACGATGGAGAACGAGGGAGAACGAGGTCGTCGAAGCCGGCACCTCGCAAGCAGGGGCAGCTCCGTTTTCCGGCGATTTCTGGCTCGTTTTCGAACGAAATCCAACGATTCTTGAGAGGTTTGAGAGTGTTTGAGGGTGTGCTATTGAAGGATGGACAAAACCCCAATTTATATTGGCGATTCGAGGCTCAATTTGGCATAATTCCTCGAAGATTCGATCGATACCCGCAATTAAAACCCCAACTTCAATTCGATTCAATCCAATCGAATTAAATCGGTCTTATCTCCAAGTCATCACACATTAAACTCGTACTTATCCTTATCTTTATCCACACGTCCTTCCTTGTTCAAATCGTTCACAAATCCGAGTGAATTTGGACGACATTTGGGCGAAATACACAAATCCTAAGTTGACTTTTCCACTCGAAACCGTGGTTAATTAGCTAATCAATTCCTCCAATTTATCGAGGGGTATTGAAGTGCTCGAAGATAGGAATCCAATGCCACTGACGTCATCCATTTTCATGGAGAATTGAAGGAGATATGATCAATTGAAAATCGGATATAATTTGGGTTGAGTTGGAGAAGAAGATGTTGGGTTTTACCCAAATAACCCAACATTTCCGAAAAGTTGCAATTATGTCCTTATGACATAATTACTTATAAAATTGACACTTCACTACGATAAATCTTATATTATAATTTATCACAAAAGAATTTTCTTAAATAGTATATGAACATAATGTTATACATTTTAATATAATAAAGCTTATAATCATTCAAATAATTATTAAGATGATTTTATAAGCTTATGACTTATGTTACCATTACATTATTCTTAAAATTCATTTAATCATAGTTCCAAAACAATTTATATTATTAGTAAGGGTTATTATTTTTATTAGATATTAATAACAACCTATTATTAATATTTTCGATAAAAAGGTGAAATTACCTTTATACCCTTACGGAAAGAGAGGGTTATTACCATAGTACCCCTTAAAAATAGTTTCGTCCCCGAAACTAGCTTACACTCTACCCGAGAATCCCTATGGAAGTGAGGGTCATTACACAAGTACTCTTGCCTTTTATCTCAACCATCACTCTCTATAGCTCGCTCATACTCAACCTTCCTAAGGACCGAATCCCACGATCCTCTTTTCTACACCACACACTCAAAATACAAGTTTTTCTCTTGACTCTCTTGGTTCCCACATTGTACCCACGAAAATATATATAAAGAACCAAGAAGATTGCTGCATAATTCATCATTTTTGCCCAAGCAATGAATTGTACACAATCCATACAAAATCTTTCCTTAAATAAAATCCTAAGCCATGATAAAATCATCTTCAATATCTTCCTTGATCTCTTGATGATTTTCTATCTTTATGATCTTGTCCTTGCCTTAAACGAACTACTGAATATGTTGGACGTGATTTCCATACAAGAAAAACACGCTGTTTCCTTTTTTGAATTTCCGCATGCGCTTCGCTTTTGGAAACTGAGGTCGGCGACCTCTCGGCAACCTCTTCGGTTTGGAACCATCAAAACACGAACTCGGTTTTCTAACAAATTCCCCCCTTTTGATGGTGACAAACACTCATCTTCTCTGATTTGCTTCTGGGGTCTTCGTTAACCTGTTCAGCATCTCAAACAAACAAACTACAAGGGCAAGCAAAAAAATATTCCCCCTTAACTTTTCAAAAGTTCCCCCTAAGTTCAACATTCACTCGAAATTCAGCATGTCCCCTCAATTAAGCATGCAACCCTGAACTATTTCCCCCTTTTGGCATCATCAAAAAGATCATTAATCATGGAGAAATAAGCAAGGCAAACATATTAGCTAATATAGGCAAAAGCATGCAGAGACCAAGTCAGCGACCATGCAAGAATGGCAATGTCAAACAAAATACACACATCAAGAGTATTAATATCTCACAACCATATCGAACTTAAGAAAAGTTTTAGTGGAAGGAATAGTGTGGTAGGAATAGAAAGCAGGATAGTGGTAAAGTCAGAAGTGTAGCAGTCGACGACTAAGACATAACTTTGTGCGTTTTCTTGATGCCGTCAACATCTTCACCAACATCTCCCATCAGCTTGAGCATCTGTGTCATTCCCTTTGCCAGCTCAAGAATCTGATTCTTCATCTTAGCATGCAGAGTTGACAACTCTTCCCTACTCACCCATCTTTTTCTCTTTTCATTTTTTCGGCTTCATTTTCCTTTTCTCTCCCTTTTTTTTAACTCCATCAAACGAGTCCAACATCTTCTGGACTTCACTCTCTTTTAAAAGGAACCTAAACTCCACTTGATATCAAGATATTTTCCTTCAAAACAGCACATGCACTTTCGCACTGGTTAGTCAGCGACAACAACGATGTGCTAGACCCCAAAATAGCTTTCCTCATAACTTTTCAACACTTCACTTTTTCTGAGCGCACACATGAAAGAAACTGCGAAGTCGTCGACCTCAACTGACACATAACAAAAGTTGTCGACTTTCACCTATATTTACACTCCTGAGCATAACATCATACTGAATGCACTATGACAATTACCACTTGAAGTAGCTTGGGGGTTGGGTCACACCGGGTGGTGTCAAAGCAACCCAAGCATAAAAATATTTTTTTGTGGAATTTGTCGATCATGTTGATAAGTCTCAGTTTAAATGACAAAAACAAGCAAATAGGCTCATAGAGACTCTCAAGCATGATAGGTCGGGGACAATAGTAGAATCAACCATCATTTGGGCTTGTAATGAGGGTTAAAGGGTCATCAGGTTGATTCTTTTGGGCTCAAAGATAAAGTTCAACAAAATTGCAAGCATAATCACAACAAGCAGGAGGTCGTCGACATGCACACACAAGCAAAGTGAATCATCAATCAAAGCATGATTAACCTATTATACTTACAGCACATAAGCATGTTATTCTCACATGATAAACAATCAAATTTCAACCAGTCATTGAGGGGTAGCATGTAAGGTAACAAGTTATTCAAGAGAGACCATACCTAGCTCCATGCGAAGTCGTTCAAAGGGTTCCCGATTCAAAGCTCTAGTGAAATTGTCCGCCCTTTGTTCATCCGTCCTGCGAAACTTCATGGATACCATGCCTTTCTCCTCATGTCGTAAACCTAGTCTAGGTTGGCGACATCCTTGAATCTGGGAGTCTTTACTATCGGATTGAACGTCAACGACCTTCTTTCCTTTGTCGGTGACTTTAGCAGAGTTGTCGACCTTCTCAGCAACCTCTTCAGCTTTCTCAAAGTCGTCGACTTCCTCGACTTTCTCATCATCTTCTCCAACCCTTTGACCTTGACCGTCCTGACTTGAAACTCTTTCTGAACTAGCCTCAGAATCACCTTGATTCTAAACATCCTTTGCATTCTGATCTGAGTTAGCGACACTATCACTGTTCTTGTCATTAACATCCTCAAGACATAGGAAACTGCTGGCTCCTCTCTGTGCAACTTGATCAACAACTGCACGCTAGCATGACAAAATCAACCATGCTAGAGGTCGGCAACCTCTGCAACAGACTTTAAGCACAAACTCTCTTCAAGTTAGAAGCAGGGATCCACTTTGTAAACATTATTTTTGCACAATCCCTTCATAAGCGTCCTACCTGTACTTATTTCAATCACCTAGCATTGCTTATGATCAAAGACAACTTGATTTTTCCCGTTAGCACACAGTTGAGCAACGCTCAATAAGTTAAAACCAAGGTTGTCAACCAGACTAACATCAGAAACTGAAACCTTACTTGAGATCTTCACCTTTCCCATTTCAAAAACCACACCTTTGCTATTGTTTCTGAAGGTAATATTACCTCCGTTGTGTTGTTGAAGTGAGACAAAATCTTCAAATTTTCCAGTCATATGAGCTGAGCATGCACTGTCGATGAACCAGGAGTCGTCGATACTCACTTCAACCTGCACAAACAAGATTAGTTTTTACGAACCCAGAGTTGTTTCACAACTCCTCTGGGTCGAGCAACAAATTTCACAACATGAGTAGAAACATTAGCATTAGCAGGTTTTGGGTTCTTGACATGGTTGGTGACTTTAGGTTTCTTTCTAGAAGTCCTCGACTTCTAAGCCTTTTCAGAATCTCTAGTCCTTTTGAAACACTCATGTTGGTAATGGCCTCCTTTGCCACAATACCAACATGTGATGTGAGATTTTAAGCCAACATACTTACTATATCCTGGGTAGACAGGTTTGTTGTCGACATGGGCCTGGAAATTGATTCGTGAGGGACCAACTTTCTGGACTTGGTTTTCCCACATGGTACGAACCTTTTGATTAGGGTACCACTTCTGTTTCCCTTACCCTTGTTGTCCACCACATGCGATGAACAACTTGCATTGTGAGCATGCATAGGGGATTTACCTTTGGGCGATTGAGAGCTAGAAGCGTTCCCCTTTTCATCTTGGTTTTTCCCATAGCCAAGACCAGGTCGCTGAACAACCTTCACAAACCTTTTCCCGAAGTCTTGCTTGACTTCTTGGACCTTGTCGGCGACAAACTCATCTTTCCATTTCTGCTTTTTAGCCTCATCATCTATCTTCAAATTTTCAAGATCACTAGACAACTTAGCATTTCCCAATTTCAGCATGAGCTTTTCACCTTCAAGACTAGACACTTGTTTTTCAAGGTCGTCAACCTGTTTCTGAAAGTCAACAACCTGAGACTCAAGGCTAGGACATTTGGTAATTGATTTCTATCCTTTGGTTGATATTGATACTCTTGTGCTTCATCCCATGATCTATGTTTGATTTTATGAGCCTGGCCAACTTGTTTGATTGACTTAGATCTATCGTTTGATTAGGATTGGTGTTGTCTATGCATCTTTCCTATTTCTCGAAACAACTCTATTCTAGGACCGTGGACTAGTTTAGGGAAAAGTATTCAATGGTTAAATTGTGCATGAGACTCGTAGCTTGATTGCATGACTTGATTTCCTAATATCCTTGTTCTCTATGCTAATTCTAGGTTTAAGCGTCCTTCCCTAGGGTTATAGAATTGCTTAGACCGTGGACTTGCGATTGTTAATGATCAGGATTGGAATGAACCATAGGTGTGAATGGAATCAATGGATGAATCTATGATCGAGTTATTATTTCATGAGTGGATCTTTTGAATGAACCTGCCTCCTATCTATTTGTTTATTTGTTTGTTATTTGTTTCCTAGGTTAGTTTAGATATCTCTTTGATTTCCCCCTTTTTCTTTAGTTGATAATTATATTAATACTAGAAGCCTTAAGTTCTCTTGGGTTCGACCCCGTACTTACTTGCTATACTTAGTTTGTAGTTTGGGTTATTTATCTTTGATCTTGGCACGACGACTTTAGCCGAGTCAAATTTTGGCGCCGTTGTCGGGGAACTTAGGTTTCGTTCTAGTATTAATATTTTTATTGACTATGTAAAAAAAAAATCGGGCTAACATGCAGGTACTAGGTTCGAAAGAACGTTCTGTGCTTGAACGGCGCCCGCGGGTGCGCAACCTCGGGTGCGCAACCGCGGTCGCGTTTCGAATACAGAAACTCCAGACGTACAAGTACTAGACACCGCGGTCACGGTCCACAAACCGTGCCCGCGGTGGTGATGCAGTTTGTTCCGAAAAAAAAAATTAAAGAAAAAATTTACCGCGCCCGTGCCTCGTATAACGCGCCCGGGTGAGGTCCGGGTCTGGCAAAAAAAAAAAAAAAAAAAAAAAAAAACTTTCGGGCATCTATCTTCTACTTTCCATGTATGTTTACCATCCATCTATCTTTCCATCCTTCTATGTTCACCATTATCTATATCTTTCCATCTACTTTTCACCCCTTCTATTTCTTTTCTTTTCATTCACCTTTAGAATTCCATTATGTTGGCTATGTGTAAAAGCCTAAGTATGGGGGAGCTTTGTTCCCTTGAGAGTTCTCTTCTCCACGGCTCGAGTTCAAGTATTAGTTCATCTTTCAAGAGACGAGTCAAGATACGAAGGTTGTTTATACATCACATTGTTCGAGACGGAGTCAAGAACTCGTCCCTGCACGAGTACCGCGACCGCGCCACATCAGCCGCGCCCGCGGTGGTACGCCAGCCCAAGACTTCTGCTCTCTGCTGTGTTTCCGCGACTGCGCCATCCCCAACGCGCCCGCGGTTTGCCTGCAGAATGGTGATTCCAAAGTTTTCTTCCATTCTTCTACCACCTTTGAAGAGTTCTTCCATTCCACCTCTCTTCAATCGATTGTGAGTCTTCTGATATACCTTTCTCCTTGCTTCTATCCTTTCTCTTTGCTTCATTGAGGACAATGAAGGATTTAAGTATGGGGGAGGGAGTACTCGCATTCGGTTATCCTAGTTAGCTTAGTTAGAGATTTGCTTTAGATTTTTGATTTTCTTCTTTTCATGGAGCACTTGCACCATACTTTTTTGCATAATAAAGGAAGAAAGAAAAAGAAAAAAGATAGAAAAAGCCATAAAAAATTGAAAAAAGGCATTTAAAACTTGGGATGAGTCGAAAACCCAAAAGGGCGGCTCAGGTAATAAGCAAGTAACCCGGACCAGCATTAGGCTGGGGTAATATGAGGTTTATGAGAGTTGTGAGTATTTGTGAGCACACCCATTGAAAAATGAAAAGAGCGGTTAGGTGAAAACCCGAAAGGGCGCCTAAGCAGAATTGAGCGGTAAAATTCGAGTGTTTAGGATCATTCTTGCTTGGGGACTTTGGGGCTTACATGTTAGATTTGGGTAGATCCTAGGTTGCTCTACACTTTTTAGAGCTTGAGTGATATATCTTTGTTGTGAGGTGTGTGTTTGAGCTTCATTACTTTATGCTCATGATTTCTCTATATTTTGGGTTCGGGTTGTAAGCTGAGTGCTTTTATTTTCCCTTGTATTTCCTGAGATCTTAGATGTGCTTACTTGTTATATTTGTTTTGAGCTTACTCGAGGACGAGCAAGATCTAAGTATGGGGGAATTTGATTCGGCCTATTTTGTATAGGTTAACTCTTGTATTTTAGGGTTATATTGAGTGTGTTTAGGTTAGAGTTGTGCGTAATTGTAATATCTAGGCCGAAGACACAAGAATTCAAGATTCAAGAGTTCTAAGGCGTTTTGAGCTGTCTGCGCGATACCACTTGCTTGAGAAAGATATATCTAGAGCTATAGAGGTCGGATTGACTTGATTCCGGTTCCATTGGAAAGCTAACTTCAAGGGATTCAATTCATGTTTTTACACCGAAGTCAGATTCCAAGCCGAAGATGGTCAAACCAGCCTCCGAAGTGACACTAGAGGTTCAGTCCCGATACCGCGACCACGGCCTGGCCGACGCGACCGCGGCGGCTGCCGAGACCGACTTTTTCTTCTCTGTTGCGAAAGAGCGGGCGCGGTGGAGGCGGCGCGACGGCGGTGATGCCGGATCCGAGACGGGCCGAAGATCTATCTTATTTCTATCCTCTTATCTTTCCTCTTTTCTTTTCTATCTTTTCTCCTTTCCTAACTAGATTAGGGGAGCATGTTCCCTGGGTCTATATATGGAGGAGTCTGCCTTAGGTTTTATTCACATTCCAATTCATAATTCAATTAGGTTTTTAGTTTAGTTATGGAGAGCTAGTCTCCTTGGGTTTGTTCAAGGGAGAAGCTCTGATGTATGAACTTGTGAGGTTTTGGTAATTGATTTCTATCCTTTGGTTGATATTGATTCTCTAGTGCTTCATCCCATGATCTATGTTTGATTTTATGAGCCTGGCCAACTTGTTTAATTGACTTAGATCTATCGTTTGATTTAGGATTGGTTGTTGTCTATGCATCTTTCCTATTTCTCGAAACAACTCTATTCTAGGACCGTGGACTAGTTTAGGGAAGAGTATTCAATGGTTAAATTGTGCATGAGACTCGTAGCTTGATTGCATAACTTGATTTCCTAATATCCTTGTTCTCTATGCTAATTCTAGGTTTAAGCGTCCTTGCCTAGGGTTATAGAATTGCTTGGACCGTGGACTTGCGATTATTAATGATCAGGATTGGAATTAACCATAGGTGTGAATGGAATCAATGGATGAATCTTTGATCGAGTAATTATTTCACGAGTGGATCTTTTGAATGAACCTGCCTCCTATCTATTTGTTTATTTGTTTGTAATTTGTTTCCTAGGTTAGTTTAGATATCTCTTTGATTTCCCCCCTTTTCTTTAGTTGATAATTATATTAATACTAGAAGCCTTAAGTTCTCTTGGGTTCGACCCCGTACTTACTTGCTATACTTAGTTTGTAGTTTGGGTTATTTATCTTTGATCTTGGCACGACGACTTTAGCCGAGTCAATAGCACAAATTTGTTCTCTAGACTTTTTAGCCAAAAGAGATGAGAGATCAGAATTACTTAGCTCGGTTGAAGAGTCATCTCCCAAAGCCATGAAACATGCTCCTTTGGTTGGCGACATGTCTTCTTCATCATTTGACATGTCCCAAGTCGCGAACAAGCTTCTCCCAGCCTCCTTCTCTGGACATTCTTTGGCAAAGTGTCCCATTTCTTTACAATGATAGCATGTCACTTCTATACTTGGCTCGGGAGCTTTAGTTTGTGCTTCGTTGCGACTCCAAAGTCTCTTCATAGCTCTAAAGATAAGATTTATGCCGTCGTCGACATCCTCCATGTCTTCATGACCTTGAGCAAGATCGAAAACCTTTTCGACCTTAAAAGCAATGCCCCTGACTCTCTCAGAGTCAATTCTATCTTCCCTCCTTTCTTGGATTCCTCCGAGCATAGTCAGTTGACCAACCACATCCTCCAAGGTCAGTGACTTCGTCTCCTTTTGAGTAAGAAGAGAAGTCGCCATCTTATCCCATTTCTTGTTGAGGCCATAAATCAACTTGTTGGTTTGCTTCCATTGAGGAAGCTTCTCACCCAGAAACTCCAGTTGATTGACCACCGATTGGAATCTTGAGTAGTAGTCGTGGATGGACCCACCCTTTTTTTGGAACAAGTTCTCATATTCTCGGTCAAGGTTTATGATTCTGTCCTTTTTGACATCATCATTTCCTTGATGGAGACGTTTGAGAGAGTCCCAGATTTCTTTGGCGGTGTCATAGCCAATGACCTTCTTGAGGTCAGTACTAGAGAGAGCATGGTGGAGGACTTTCTTTGCTCTTTCATTCTTCTCAAGCTTTTTGAAGTCAGCATCATTGTACTCCATGACTTCTTTCTCCTTTCCATCAGCTTTGAGAATCTTTTCGGGGCCTATGCATATGACTTTCCAAAGCTTGCCATCAAGAGAGCATATGTGGGTTCTCATTTGCTTTGCCCACCAATCGTACTCTCCAACCTTGAGGACCGGAGGTTTCCAGAAGGAGTCATTGATAGCGGTGTTGGTGGTAGACATCTTTCATGGAAAGTACTAGAAAAATCTAGAACCTCGCTCTGATACCAATTGTAGGATCTGTGTTAGTATTTCAGAGGTCGTCGACACCAACGATGTCGGCGACCAGAGTTAACAACCTTAGGTTGTGCAGCGGAAATTCAAACACAGGAAAGATTACAAAATAACAGATTTGAACAATGATTTAGAGTGGAAACTCCTTGTAGCCAACGTGCTTACAAGGAGAAAAACCACTTGCCCTCTAAGCTTCAACTTAGAAGGACTTGAAGAGCACTTCGCTCGCTATATTGATTTCTAGGGCTACAAAAGGTGTTTCTACTTCAAGATGCGAATCTCACGCTCTGGCGAATCCCACGCCCTCTCTTGCAAGTACTCTTGCCTTTTATCTCAACCCTCACTCTCTATAGCTCGCTCATACTCAACCTTCCTAAGGACCGAATCCCACGATCCTCTTTTCTACACCACACACTCACAATACAAGTTTTTCTCTTGACTCTCTTGGTTCCCACAATGTACCCACGAAAATATATATAAAGAACCAAGAAGATTGCTACACAATTCATCCTTTTTGCCGAAGGAATGAATTGTACACAATCCATACAGAATCTTTCCTTAAATAAAATCCTAAGCCATGATAAAATCATCTTCAATATCCTCCTTGATCTCTCGATGATTTTCCATCTTTATGATCTTGTCCTTGCCTTAAACGAACTGCTAAATATGCTGGACGTGATTTTCATACATGAAAAACACGCTGTTTCCTTTTCTGAATTTCCGCACGCGCTTCGCTTCTGGAAACTGAGGTCGGCGACCTCTTCGGTTTGGAACCATCAAAACACGAACTCGGTTTTCTAACAAAGATGAAAGACTTAGGAGAAGTAGACACTATTTTGAGCATTAAAATATCGAGAAACAGTGGGAAGATTACTTTATCTTTGTGTCATTACATTTATAAGATGTTGGATAAGTTTAAGCATCTTGAAATTAAAGAAGCAAATACTCCATATGACTCTTCATGCAAGTTGTTCAGAAATGAAGGAAGAGCGAATTCTAAAAAAGAATATGCTAGCGTCATTGAGAGTTAATGTATGCAATGCATTGTAGTAGACTAGACATTGCATTTGCAGCTTGTAAACTATCTAGGTATACTAGGAATCTTGGAAATGGAATTTAGCATTGGAACGCTACAAACCGAGTTCTAGGATACTCAAAATAAAATGTAAATCTGAATTTAACCTCTAGTGGTTTTCCTACAATTTTTGAAGGTTTTAGTGATGCTAGTTGGATATCTAGTGGAAATGAAAATAAGTCAACTAGTGGATAGGTGTTTACAATAGCAGGAGGAGCAATTTCTTGGGCTTCAAAGAAGCAGGCCTAAAAACCCATTCAAGTATGGAATCTAAATTTATAGCATTGGATGTAGCTAGTAAGGAAGCAGAATGGCTTAGAAATTTTTTATTAGATATAAAGTTGTGGCCACAACCTGTGCCATCTGTTTCTATCTTTTGTGATAGTGTAGCAATGTTGTCTAGAGCTTATAACAGAGTATATAATGGAAAATCTAGACATATAAGCTTAATTAAGACATGGTTATGTTAAGCAGCTGGTAGAGGAAGGTGTTATTACTATTATTTATGTCAAGTGATGTAAACATCTGGCTGACCCTTTTACGAAAGCAACTCGAGAGATGTGGTAAGAAACACTTCAGCTGCAATGGGTCTGAAATTTAAATGAAATCACCAAAACAAGAACCCATCGTCTTTCTAGGAAATCTAGTTGCGAGGTTTAATGGGTAATAACAATTTGTTGATAAGTGATTTGATAGACTACACTTGCTAATATTAATAATCTTGTGCGAAAACGATAGCGCTCGTTGGGGCTGGTGGCCTGAGCCCAGATCTGGGATAGCGAGGACCCAGCGGGGCGAGGGCGTGGTGGTTGGTCGGTGGGTAGCACTCGTCGTCGCTGGCGGGTTGGGAAGGAAGTGAGGGAGGGAGCGTGGGAGCTGATCGCTGGTCGCCGGTAGTTGTAGATGGAGAACGGAGGGGCTGTGACAGAGGGCTCGAACAAGGAAGCGGAAAGAACCAGAGAATTAGGGATGAATAAGAAAGAAGGACAGAAAAAATCAAAATGGGCACGGACTGAACTAAATCCAAACCTCAGGGGTAAATCTCGGAATAAGTTTTTTTCTAGAGTACCATCCGGAAAAGCGCAAAACTCAGGGGTACCAATCGGAATTTCCCAAACAATAATTAGCACGAAAATCCCAACGTTTTGTAAGCTCACTCACAAACTAGCACTTACTCTCACTTTGATCTTCACTTGATCAATGCTCAAAATGACACCGACTACATGTATTTATAGATGAGAGATGTCACCCACCTCCTCGTTAAGTTCTAACCTAGAATAGTCTTAATCTAGGGGCTTGTTCTTTTTCTTAAGCAAAAGATGTTTTTGGGAGAAAAATATGAGTTTGGGTGGAAAATTTTTATTGGGAAGTGTGAAAAGTAGAGATAGGATGTGTATATAGAAAATGGTAAAAGAAATTTTTTGAGTGAATTTTTTTTGGTAAAGAAGTGAAACAAGGCCTAGAATTTTCTTTTTCTTTTTCGTTTGCAAACCCTTTCCTTAATTCTAGAATGTCTCACAAAATTATCCTATTGACAGCTCTAGTTAAATGCTTCAAGATCTTGCAGTAATCTACCAAAAAAATTCTAGATTTCTCATTGGATTGGGCTTTATCATAATGAACTAATTTATTTACTTCCAATTAAGGAGGGAGCTCGGGGAGAGGAAACTGAAATGAAAGAAGAAGACGTCTATTTATACAGCCGGTTTAGCCTAAACCGAGTTGATTCTTATTACAAAATAAATCGAAATCTAGACCGGCTGGGAAAACAAACTTTCCCGCCTAACACGGTATGCCATGGTGAAACTGAGTTGTACGTACTACTCGATGTGGGCTTCCTTGTTCCACGCCTTGTTCGTATTGGCTCCAACTTGTGAGCTCGATTAGCACCCCAATCAAATCCACACATACACGCAGGTAAACAAAATAATAGCTATATGTATAAATCACACGCACAAACAGAGACTAGCTTATTCAGAATGAACATATATATGCATGATGATGATGATGATGATGCGCGCCTCCATGTCGATCCAAGCGTCTATGCATCACCCTTTAATACCGAGCAAACCCTTGATCCAGCTGTGGCTGTCAGCGGCTTCGTCTTCCCTCTTGAGTTTGGCTATCTTTTTGGTGGCTAGGTCAGAGTTGGGGTATATCACAGTGCGAGCCGCCGCTTATTGTCTGAGCCCGATGCTTCCGCTTTGAAGACGGTGGTCATGAAGTAAATTCTTTTCACCTCCAACTGATGAAATGACTTGATTAGAACCGGCAAGCATTTAAGCAGTTGAAACGTACACATATATATATATAGGTACTTAATAAGTGATTAATTAGTTAATGAACCTCAGTCCCATCAATCTCAAGTAGGTCACCAACATCAAATGGATGGACAAAGAAGGCGAATATGAAGCCTTGAAAGCCGATTTGCAGGTATCACCGAAGATGAAGACGAGGCCCAAAAACAGAGAGCCCAAGGTGAGGATGACCTTGGTCGTGGCGAGCTGTGTAATGAAGAGCCAGAAGATGAAGGTGGCGAAAACTTGACAAGCAGCTAACACTTTGGATAGGATTTCCACCAATTCCAAGCTTCGATGGAGTTTGCTTATGTCCACAACACACTTCCCGTGGGAGGATGTCTACATACCGTATGCGCATATATACAAGATTCATATTAGCAACTTGATTAAGGGAAGTAGTTAATTGAAGAGATGGATGGAGTTATCTAGGGATCACTAGCTAGATCGACTAGAACGCATACCACCCATTGTTCAAATTCCTCCCTAGAAAGCTGGATTGTAGTACTCGTGTTTATTGCTGATTTGTTCAAGTCCAGTTGCATCAAGTGCAGCAACAACTCTGCCTCCTCAGCGGGGAACTCATCAAACTCATCAGCAGTTAGATACGCCCGGTCTCTGTATTGTTAATCGGTCACAACCAACACCACGAATCAATCTCATTGCCATGCATCATGTACGCACATACATAGGGATTATAGTCATTATTTTTATATTAATATACGGATAAAATGTTAGATATATAGATAAATATTAGGATGCATAATTAGGTACGTACTGGTAGTACTTATGGACGACGTTTTGTACGATTTGCGAGCCGAGTTCGTCAGGGATCTCAAGCCGTCTGGTGAGAAACTTTGCAGCGTCGTTTATGCAGCTCAGGCTTACACCGCTGGACACCATCGCCATGAACTTGTCAATGGGGGGGTTCTCCGGGTCCTTGCTCGTCAAACGACCCTCTTCCGATGCCAGCTTATTTAGTGCATCCCTCCATTGCACGCCGGGCCCTGCGACTGATTGTATCGACCCAATCTCATCAAAGAAGTTGTTATTCTCATCGCCGACGAGGTGGAGGAGGAGGAATAGGCGAAAGGTTGCGACTAGAATCCGAGCCTTTCTGGGGGCGGTGTAGATCTTTTCGGACTCCCACCAGAGCAAGACTACGTTCCTCACGAGGCCCATGGTGGCGCACACCAGGAGCGAAACTAGGCCTAGGAGGATGTGTTTGCGGATGCGTTTGTAGATCTTGTGCTTGATTTCCCCACGGGTCGCGAAGAAGTAGATTATCCAAACCAGGAGAATCAAGGCGAAGTAGATCACCAATCTCAGCCTGTACCACAAGCGCCCCATCCAGTACCCCTTGTTGTTGATGCTCACATTTCCGTCGCCTCCTTTCACCTTGGACTCATCATCACTCCAGTCTATGTGGATTGTGAGGAGGAAGGACCCGACTAACATGGCAGGGATGAGGAGGAAGACCACAGTGAGCAGAATCGACCACTTCCAAAGCGGGGAGCCCAGAAAGTGGACCGCCCTCAGGCTCGGGACAGTGAGGTTCAGGATGAGCCAAAATAGGACCATGATCCCTACTCGGGTCGGGTACACCACCCTACTCCCAGGGCCGGCCCAGGGGGTGGGGCAAAGTGGGCGCAGGCCCAGTGCCCATAAATTTTAGGGGCCCAAAATTTTTAAAATATACTATATATAAAAAAATGTTAAAAAAATCTTAAATTGCTAGTTGGTCTAGTGGAAAGCTCTTCTTACCCTTATTGAAGAGGGTCTTGGGTTCAAATCCCACCACCCCACTTTAAGCATATTCATTTTAAATATGAGCCTTATTTTATATCTTTTGTTTTATTAATCTTTCTTGACTATTTTTCAATTAGTGTATTCATTTTTTATTTTTAAATATGGGCCTTATTTTATACTCCGTATATTTTATTTAATTTATCTTTTTTGAACATTAATGAATTAATCAATTAGTGTATTCGTGTTTTATTTTTAAATACGGGCCCTATTTTATATATTTTATTTAATTTATCTTTCTTTACACTACTAAGTACTAATCAATTAGTTTCGACCAAAAAAAAGTACTAATCAAATATGGGCCCTATTTAATATATTTTAAATATGAGCCCTATTTTACATCTTTTATTTAATTTATCTTTCTTGACTATTAATCAATTAGTGTATTACTATGGCTATTTTAAATGAATCTTATTTATAAAATTGTCTATATTGGTTAGTTTTTATTAGATTTAAAATATACGGTATATACAGTTAAAAAATCTTATTTCTTGTAACCATACATTGCTATATGATGATAGAACCAAATGTTACGTATATAATTAAGTTAAATTTAGGTAAATTTTTATCATATTTTATAAATTCTTTGTATCTTAATATTATAACAAGAAAAAATTTGTACGAAAGTGTAGGCGGGCATGATTCCATATCAATTAGTTAGCATTTATTTCTATCTTATTTATTTTGCTATCCATATTTATTATGCTTTATCCTTTAATAGGGTAGTTACTCTAGTTAGGATATTATTCATGGAGGAGAATCTTATCTTCGCCTGGGATAGGATATTTGGTTGACTTAGGGAGCAAGGCATCGCCCTAACCCTAGAGGCGCGCGCCCCCCTTTGTCCCTCTCCTCTATAAATACACATGTATACCATGTGGAAGGTAAGTTCTAAGCTCAGCTCTAAGCCATCGCTCTGCCTGACGCCTTTTAATCGACATTGTACCTATTCTGACTTAAGCATCGGAGGTGGATTAGGGGTCGCTCGCCCCTTGGTCCATTGTTTTGCAGGTCATTGAAGGTGAAGAGGCTGGGAGAAGAAGTTTGGAGAAGAAGGTCATTGAAGAAGGAGTTGAAACTTGTACACGGCATATTTTGTGTACTAACATTTGGCGCCGACCGTGGGGACGAACAGGTTTTCGACCTTCGTAAACCCTACGAGAACCGATCTGAGGAGGCTATGGATCGCTTGTCCACGAGCCCGGATCGAGACAGCCGCCGGACGAAATGGCGAGACAACCTGGGGCAATCGCGCCATGCGAATCGCGCGATTCGCTTGGCGCAGCCCCAGAGCCGCGACCACGGGTCCGTCGCCCGCGACCGCGGATCGCCACCCGCGACCGCGGGTCGAGGCCAGAACACACCATCTCCAAAAAAACGCTCGGAGAACGAATCCCAATGCGCGTTGAACCCGATACTCGCTCGGGATGATAGACCACATCGCAGTCGGACCTTGGATTGTCAATCCAAGAGGTTGCCCTAATCAAAAATCATTGTTGATTATCGATCCAATGAAAACCCTAGATTGGGGGCAACTCTAATGACAATCGCGTGTGCGTAACGCAGGGATATACGTATGAGCATACGGAACTGATCGGTAGAGCCCGGGGCGGGCGAGCGGTCGGTCCGATCCGTTACCCCAACCGAGCTGGGTCACGCCGTCGACGAAACCCTAAGCGATTGGATGATTGGACCTGCGGTGCGCTGTCCAGGGCCCTGCGAGCGCGGGCCCATGTCGTCATGAACTCGGCGCGAGTTCGGAAGAGGGTTTCGGGATCGGACACCTGGACGTGCGGTGCGCGGTCCAGGGTCCCGCGAGCACGGGCCCACGACGTAACAAACTTGGCGCAAGTTCGGAAGAGGGTCTCGGGATCGGAGCCGATCCCACCGCACAAGTCTTCGCTCGTAGCCAGGAGCGAGCTGCACTATAACCGCGAGCGCGGTGGTAGACGCCGGCAATGCGGCGAGGAAGGAGGAGCTCGCGAAGAATCGCAGTCTGGAGCAGAACCGCGGGCGCGGTTTCGCTCCAGAGAACGTAACCTTTGTTCTGGGGCAAAGCGCGACCGCGGGTCCATCACCCGCGACCGCGGGTCGGAGATTGACAAGATTGCCGATCGTGCTTCCGACTCACTTTCCGGGAGCTACGCTTATCGGATTTGGACGATCCACATATTGCCGGAAAGAGGAGGAGATAGGCTACAAATTATCTTCAGAGGTCGAAGCAAGAATCCTACTCGAAGTCAGTCAAAAATGGGCACGAACAGCACAGTCCAGAAATCGAGTTCTTTTGCCCCGCGCTGCGGACGAGCGCGCGGTGCGCCTCCGGCCCAGTCGAGCCCTTCACCCGGCTCTTGATTAGTTCCGCGCCACCGATCGAGCCGCGATACGTGGAGCCGGATCACGTAGGGGCGGCGGCACCCATTGGTCCGCACAACACAATCGATCGCTAGAGCCCGTTGCGGGCGAGCGGTCGGTCCGATCCTTTGCTACGGCGCCCATCGGCCCTCACAACGCGATCGATCGCTAGAGCCCGGTGCGGGCGAGCGGTTGGTCCAATCCATTGAGGTGTACGACGCAGGGGCACGACGAAGCAAGTGTTGGATCTTGGGAAGGCTCGGAGTCCACCGGGGCAAGAGATCGTGAGCATGATCGTTCGTCCCTTCGCATCCAAGAGCCTTCGCATGACCACGATAGCTCGCTAGCCCACTAGAACGGTGCGCGCGGAACGAGAGAGGCGGTCGGGCTGAGGGATGTCGCGGGACCAACGAGTGATATGACGGGAAGAGATCGGGCTCATAGGGTCGAAGGGCTTGATCGCCGCTCAACGATCAACGCGGAACCTACGACGCTGTAATAGTCCGTGTGAGCTCCAGGGTGGTCGGAACGAGATGATTCAAGAAGCGCTGGAGAGTAGACTCCGAATGCTACGTTTCTCGTTCACACATCAGAACCGGAAACTCGCTGCATCCGGGTCGAAATCGCGCCGCAAGAGACCGCAACCTGTTTCACGGACAGGATGGCGAGGCAAACTTCCGACCAGTCGTCCAAGAGCTACACGCATCGGAATCGAACGATCCGTACATCAATGGAAAGAGGAAAGGGCAATCTTCGAGTCATACTTAGACGTCAGCCCTAGAAACTCTCTCGACGAGGGTCAAAAGGGGGTCCGAAGGCTGCTGTCCTGCAGAAAGCGCAGAACAGGGAAGCCTGCGCCTAACTCTTCATTCGGGAGTTAGAGACGTCGAAAGATGGCAAACCTTATGTCTCTGAAAATCTGAAGAAATCATCTACAAGTCTTCTCTTGGCGTCGAGACCGGAATCGCACTCCAACCGGCCCGAAATCGCGGCCTAAAACAGAGCAATCTTGCTCTAGTGACAGCGTCGCACTGCTTTATTGTGCAGGATCGTTCTTGAGCTACGGTCATCCGATCGGGACGATTCAAGATGTGTCGGAAAGCTTAGAGAGCGCACCATCTTTCGTCCTCAGGAGCCAATGCTAGAAACTAGCTCCAATTGGCTCGAAATCGGGTACGAACCTGAATACGAAAAGGGGTGTGCAAAGGAACAACCGGCCCTCCTATGAAAGAG